>JANRGW010037036.1:1938-13748 GCA_024733675.1 Psilopsiagon aymara | reverse complement strand
GATAGAAGGGGGAAAGTGACGCTAAGCCTGGAAAGATGGGTGTATTTCACTTGCCGGTGGCTTTGGGGGTTATTTATCAGCTCAGCTCTGCCTGCAGCACTTTGGAGCTGTGTTTGTGGCCTTGCTGCTGTATTTAAGCCGTACAGGAATTCAGCTGACACTTGTCTGTGCATGCCTGCTGCGCACTGATTGCTCCAGCAGCACCGGAGATGCAGAGCCCTGCCTGGGCGGTGGAAATGAGGAGGTCACGTCCTGCATCCCAGAGGGGACAAAGCTGGAAGGTTAAATCCTGAGGGTGCCAAGCTACCGGCTCTGTTTTCTCCAGCCTGAGGTGCAGAGGGTCTGTAGAGGGTTTGTTCTTGCCTTGCAGCACAGCATGTAGGGTGCGACAGGGGTGTCCGCATGGGGGGATTGATGGCACCACACGTTCCCTCTCTCCATGGCCCTGGCTCTCAGCCCTAGGAACGTAACCCATCTGAGGCCCAGGGGTTCCTGTCCAGCCTGTTTGTGAGGGGGCTGAGAAAGCAGCATTAGAGGCAAATCCATGTTTCACTTCCCCAAAGCGCTTCCTTTGGGTTGCCATAGTCCAGCTCCGCCCCACCAAGCCCCTGACCTGATCCCTCTCCAAGAGCACTCCATGGAGAACATGTTCCCTCACAGACCTGGCTCTTCCAGCAGTCTCCTTTGGCTGCTCAACGGCCCTACATCTCCTATGCTGGATTAGCACCAAGACCAAACCCTGGGCTCTGGGTCAGCAGCATCTCTACCCCCAAAACCCGCACACAGATCGGGAGTAGGCAGTGAGCTGCTCCTGCCAGGAAGAGCCTGGAGGGGAAGAACATGAGAAAGGCAAACAGAGCAGACACCCATAACCAGCCCTGGCCCCTGGCCAGCACCTTCTCATTAAATAACACATAAACCAAAGGATAAATCACTGCTCGCTGAGGAAACCCAAGCGCAAAACCCAAGGAGTCCCCCTTGACCTTCCTGTCCCTTGATGGGAGGTGAGCCCAGGGCTGTGTTTCTTTGCTTTCCAGCTCTGGCGAGATGGGGACATCAGACCCCATGGCTGGGCTGTTAGGAGGAAACCTTCAAACCACCCTTTCTGAAGGGTGTGAGCCAGCTCCAGGGGCCAACCGTGACCCCCCAACCCACGGCTGAGCACCCCAGCCCTGTGAGTGTGGGCCAAGGACAACCCTCACTGTCCCTGCAGCCTCAAGGCATATAAATAGAAGATGAGACGTGAAGGAGGTCAAATGGGCAGAGGATTTCACATAATCTGATCTTGCCTGGGCTGTTCATTTGTGTCCTTTGCCCAGGACACATGCTCTGCTTCGCACACGGAGACGTCAGAGCCAGAAGGACGTTCCTGCATCGGGGCAGCTTTATCCCGTGCAACATGTGGGCTCCCGTCTTTTTCTTCACTGTGTGCTGCTTTTCAGGGATGTCTTTAAGCCAGGGGTCATCCAGACCAGTGTGCATAGGGCAAATCCTGGTCTTTGTTGCCGTATGGTGTCCTGGTGCCAGCCCAGCTCGAGCCTGGACCTCACCAAACTCCAGCTGGATCAAAACTGGGGTGGGGCTCTGGTGCCTGGGTCTGTTGGTGGTGCAGAGGATGCTTCCTGCCCTCCACCATGCCCATCTGAAGCCTCGGTCTGTTCTGCCTTGGTCCCCTTTGCCACTTCCCCCGACCCTGGCCAGCAGCACTGGCTTTTGTTGCTTCTGCTACTTCTCTTTTCCAAACCGTGAAAGGCTGGAGACAAATTCTCTCCTGGTTTGAAGCTGTCAGTGGAACTGCTCTGATTTATGCCAGTGCAGAGCACGGTAAAGACATGAACATCTCAAATAGAGCAAGCAGAAAACCTCTTCATGGCTGCTGGCGTTTAATGGTGAGGGCAGTTAATCACCCAAAGAACTAATCTAGCCGTGTATGGCTTCTCTGTGGGCTGGTGCCTTTGCACCCAGCAGCGTCTGTCTGAGAGCTGCAGGAGGGCTCAGAGGGAGCTTCTCCAGCCCATGCAGCTGTGAGTGTCCCTTGGGCTCCCCACGTCCATGCCCAAGTGGGACAAGTCCAGGCTCGAGCTGCTGGCGCCAGTGCCGGCACACTCCATCCCTGCACTGCAGTCTCACCAGCCGCACATTGATGATGATGGTGATGGTGAAGGCAGTTGGGTGCGAGGCCTGACAGGCTGTGGGACACTGGTTTAGATCTGGTGGAGTCGTGCTTCTGCAGGAGTGGAGGTGGCCCAGGCAGCCCAAGCATCCTTCCCAACCCCAGCTCTTTTGGCTCCGGAGTTTTGTGCTTCCCCAGTGCTTGCTCCTGGCAGCAAGGACACGGTGACAGCCATAAACCAGCAGCCCTGACGCCTTCTCCCACACCTGCACACTTGGCTTGCAGTGGCACGGTGCCGAGCCAGCCACAAAGATGTCCCTGCAGCCCTGTCCCTACCACCCCGAAGGCAGCTCTTGCCTGCTCCTATGGCTGATCTGCCACCACAGGGCTGCCAGCACAGTGGCATCACTGCTGTTCCCCAGCCTGTGCGCAAGCCCTGCAGCTTCCCAAGGAATGGACCTGCAGGATGCCAGCTCTGCCAACCTCCCCATCCATCTCTGCTCGGAGGGAGCCTC
This sequence comes from Psilopsiagon aymara, assembly GCA_024733675.1. NCBI lineage: Eukaryota > Metazoa > Chordata > Aves > Psittaciformes > Psittacidae > Psilopsiagon > Psilopsiagon aymara. The sequence continues at coordinate 11,120 of JANRGW010037036.1, read as the reverse complement.
AACCTCTGCAGCGATCTCATGTTTGCTCAGGCACCTGGCGAGTCTTTAGCTCAGGCAGCGCTGCAGGTAGCACAGGGGGAGCCGGGGCACGCAAGCCCTGAGATGCTTTCCGAGCTTCGAGCCTTGTTCCTCCCTCCCCCGACCCACTGTCTCACTAAGCGCCAGTTCGAGCTCCCCTCGCTCACGGCTCCAGTCTTTGGTAAACGGATTTGCGCGCCTCCAGAGGGAACCTCGCTCCGAGGCTGGGGCTGCAGCGGGCGGCCCCATGGCAAGCGTGGAGCCAAGCGGGTGCCGAACGGGAACAAACCCCTCCACCCCGAAAGGCACCGGGAGCTGCAGGCAGCGGAAGCCGCAGCCGCCGGCAGCGTGCCCATGGCACAGTGGGGATGCTCGGAGCAGGAGGTGACCCTGCGCGCCCGTGGTGGCTTTGTCACTGCCGCGGTGCGGGACTGCAGCAGTTCCCTTCCCATCTGCTGCCTGCCACTGCCTGGGAGCCAGGACGTGTGTGCGGGCACAGAGCGCAGCGCAGCAGGGCACGGCTGCAGCGGGGTGGCTGCTGGCTCTTCTGAGAGCCAACGTGTCGCTGATGCTCTGAAGCATCCTCTGCACCCTGCTGCTCATCCAACACCACCCCCCCCACCCCCAGCATCCCAGGGGCCTCCCCGGGGCTGTTTCACACCAGATGAGGATTCGGCTGCTGGGTGTCATTGGCAGCCTGGTGATGTCCCGGCACTGAGAGCACTGCTCACTCTCCTTCGCAGCTGAGGCAGGAGGACACGCAGGCAGCCAGACTGCTTGCCTGGATGGGAAACATCCAGGATGGACCACTCCATTTGGGAAACATCTTGATTGGTGTGGGTGAAAGCATCCCAGGAGTTCAACCCTGATGCTTCACACCAGAGAGACAGGGGAGCAATCCTGCGTTTCCTTCTTGCTCATGCTGGTGCAACAGGGAGGAGGTGACTTCTTTGTGCCCAGCACAAGTAAGTGGTGAATACCCCATCCCTGGCAGTGCTCAAGGCCAGGCTGGATGGGGCTTGGAGCAACCTGCTCTAGTGGAACATGTCCCTGCCCATGGCAGGGGTTGGAGCCGGATGAGCTTTAAGGACCTTTCCAATCAAACTCATTCTATGGTTCTATGGTTCTATGTCTCCGGGTGTCCCCAGAGGACTGAAACTATAAGAAAACTAAATACCTCCAAAGAAGTCTCTTAGGCTAATTAGTGAGATCCTCCACCCAGGGGCCACCCCTCACCCCCGTATCCCAGCCCCAGGACGCTGAGGGGATAGGAAAGGAATGGGAAGGGAGTGGGAAGGTGACAGGAAGGGGATGGGAAGGGGGTGGGAAGGAGTTGACAGGGCACATACGGTTCGACTCTGTTGGAGAAGCGGCGCCGCAGGATCATGACCAGCGTGCCGAGGAGCAGCGCTGTGGTGCACATGGCGCTGCCTCCATCCCCACGCCGCGCCGCTCCCGCAGGCTGTCACCGTGCCCCCTGGCCCCCGGCGGCTCTCCCCAGCACCCACCTCAAGGCTCCCAGGGTCGGTTTTAAGAGGGATTAGGGCAGGATCAAATGGAATTAGGAGGTGACACATGAGGATGCTCTCCTCTGACCTGTGGGCGGGAGGGAGCTAAGTGGCTGCTGGGTGACCCCTTGAGCACTTAAGAGGTCTTGGCACGTGGTGCCCCGGCCCCAGCTGGTCCCCAGGTGACTTGTGATGAACCAAGCCCCTTCCCACCCCTACCACCCCTCTCCTGCCCCAGGGCTGGGTGCTCCCCTCTGCTCCGCTTTGTGCCTTCCTTTCCCCTCTTTCACCAATTTCCCCTTCTACCTTTCCCTTCAGCTCCTGTATTCCTCCTCCTGCCAGACCTGCCTCAACCCGCTCCCTGGCTCCGGTGATCTGACAGGCTCAGACCTGCCTGCAGTTCCCCATGGACACCTCTCAGCCAGCTGATCCAAGACCTTGTCTGCATCCTCCCCTCGCCCAGGCTGGGTTGGCCTCCTCCTCCCCACTCTCCCATCACATAGCAGCCCCTGTCACACACCTCCCACCACAACACGGCTCTGGCCCCACAGTCTCCTGCAGGACCTCTGTGCCTGTTGTCTTCCCAGGGAAGGCTTTCCCTTCCCTATAAGCTCCTTAGATGTCCCTGCCCATGAGCAGTGAAGTGTCTTCACGTACCTTGTCCCAGGTCAGCTCTTTGCGATGCAAAACACATCTGGAATGGAGTGACTTTGTGGGTTTAGATTGAAGAGAACAACTGGGAAAGCACCCACCATAAGAGAGAGGGCGAGGGGAAGACACATGCATGAACACAGAGGGGTTTAATGGTGCATGGAGGTCCTGACTTGGAGAAGAGGCCCGGAACAGGCAGGAAGACATGGGCAGCAGCTTCCCAGGCAGCCATGGGTCAGATAGGGGCTGACATGGGACTGATGCTGGCTGCAGCAGAAGGAAAAGCCCCAAGCTGGACATTCCCATAACTCCACTGGAAAACAGCTTCTTCCTGCAAAAGGATTTTGAAACCAGGACCAAATCCAAGCAACCTACGTCGGTCCAGGTTCAGTGACCAGTTGGGTCTGAAAGAGAGAGCTTCCCAGGAAGCGTGGCTTTCCATCCCCAGCCAGCCAGGTCCAGAGGTGCCCCCAGATCCAACCATGTGGACATGTCCTCTCCAAGTGCTGCAAACCCTAAACCAAGGCACGAGCAGCACTTGAAATCTCAATAAAGCCAAATCCCTCTAAGCCCATCCAGTAAACAGTCCCCATCCCTGAGCGTGGGGGTCAGCCAGGGGCAGAGGGGATGGATCAGCCTCGCTGCTGGCACCGGCGTGACGGGGAGCCTTGGGGAGAGCGGTGGAAGGAGCAGCCCAAGTGTGTCCTGCAGCCAGATGGAAACGGGAGTGAACGATCCCTTCCCGAGTGGAAGTCAGGCCGGAGGGCGCGGAGCTGCCTTGCACAAGGCACTGGGGCAGCTGAGCCCCATGGCCCGGCTGGAGCACAGTTCAGTGTGCTCTGAAGTCATTGAAGCCACATAAACAGCGGCTGATGCCGAGCTGGAGCCTGGGGCTGGAGGGACCTTCTATTCCCTGCCAATAGCACTGCGGCTTTCGCAATCCCTGCGAGGACATCACTGCCCGCCAAGCCCCAGCCACACTGACATCAGCAAGGGCCCCACTCTTGCTCCTCCATGGGCTTGTTTATAACCATATGGTCCTCCATGGCCAAACAGAGGACCATAACTTGGGCTGCTCTACCATAGGCACAAGCCCTGCGTGCTCCCGGGGTGTGAAAGGGACCATCAATGCCACTCGGTTGACATTGGGTGACCTCAGCAGCCCAGACTCGCCCCGCATGGGTGCGTATCACTTCCAAACACTCTTGATTGATCCCGAGAGCTGCTCGGTTCAAAGGCAAGGTAATGTGAGCAGATTAGTTAATGCTTCTTGCCCTAGCCTTGAGAGCAGGGCTGGAACGGCGAGGCAGCCTTAATGGGTTTTGAAGGCTTTTCTTTTTAAGATATGAATCAATGAAGCTGTACGGGGAGCATGGATAATGTGATCGGAATAAGAAACAGGGCTTGTCTTTGAACCGGAGCGAGGTCCCTGACAGTGTTTACTTCATGTCCTGGCACCAAATGCAAGATGACATGAATATATTAGCTTCCTGGCTTTCCTGAGCAACCCCTGCCATGCTCACACCAGCTTCAGGAAGGAAAAGAGCAGCAAAGAGAATCTGTTTGGAAGTGCTGACTGGTTTCCCAAGGACCCTGTCATCCTCGCTTACCGCTGACGGCTCCGGCTGTGACAGGGGCGATGCTCCCAGGGGGTGGCTGGTTCCTGCCGTGGGGAGAGCTCAACACAGGGGGGACACAGAGGGGAAGGTGGTGACACCACCAGGGTCTGAGGAAGCGCAGCAGGCAGCTGGGGCCTTGGCCATGCAGCCCCGGATGCTGGATCTGGCGCCTGAGCTGCTTGCTTCATCCCTCCCCGCTGCAGCGCGAGGTCTCGGTTTCCTCAAATCCCAGTGTGGCCCTGGGTGGGGCTTGAGCAGTTCCCAGCCCGGGACCAGGTTGGTCTGGGTGGGAAGTGCTCTCCAGGGCTGCCTTGGCAGCCTGCAAGCACCGGGCAGCACCCAGCCCTGCCCTGCCTGCAGGCACCGGGCAGCACCCAGCCCTGCTCCCAGGGCCCATCTCTGCTTCCTTCTGTTCCCCGGCATTGCCCAATCCTTGGGAATCTTTGGGCTGTGTGGGTTGGGAGGGGAGTTTCTGGGCAGGGAAGCAGGAAGCTGACACAAGGTTTGGGAAGGTCACGGGGAGGCTGCGCTGTCCCTGCTCACCCACCTCTGCCCGCAGCTGCGAGGGTCTGCCCGTGCATCTCCATCCTGTGCTCCCTTCTCGGGCATCACCCCAGCGCTGCTGCTGTGCCGGTCCCCAGAGCATCTCCCCTGTCCTGTTCCATATGTGGGTGGTGAGGTTGAGGTCAGGGTGGCCCCAGGGCTTGAGGTCCTCTCTGGGAGGTGGGGATCAGGGCAGGTCCCACTGTGGGATTTGCTTCGGTGGCACCTCGGTCTCTGCACAAAGCCACATCTGTTGTACTTCAGCCCCAGAGCAGAAGAACCCTATTTCCATGCAGGAAGGAGAGGGGAGGCTGGTTTGGTTTAAACACATTCCCCATCAGCTCCAGTCGGCAGCACGGCCTGAGGTCTGGTTTCAATCAGAGGAGGAATGTCTGCTCCAGCTTTGTCCCATTCCACTTCCTGGAGCTGCCCATAGCTGGGATAGGACAGCAGCTCCTGCACTGTCACTTCCCTGGCCCTGCTCTTCCCAGGGCAGAGGACATGGAGCTGGGAGATCCCAGACTCTCAGCAGTATTGCTTTTTACCGAGCACACCAGAAACATGGACAGCAGCTGCGTGATTACACTGGGATCCCACAGCATCCCATGGGATGGAGATGCCAGCAGTGATGCCATCCCAGCTGGTTGTACCCCCTTTTACCTCCTGGCCATGTCCTCCAGCCCATTCCTGCAGCGATGGCTCAGAGGCCGCAGGCGCTGCCAGCGCAGAGCTGGAGCATCAGGATTGCACATGGGTCTCCTGGGATCAGAGAAGCCGGGGAAGGAAACCTGCAATCAGTGCAGAGCATTTATCCAGGCTTTAGGCTAAATCCTTCCCTCCCAGGTAGCAGACACTGCAAAGCTGTTTCCTAAAGTCTTGTTATTCCTGTTCAGGCCAGGACTTTGCAGTTAGCAGCAGGGCTGGATTAGGGAAGGGGAGAAAGGAATCACTGCTGGGGCAATGCTGGGTGGCAACCGGAGGCTTCGTTCCAGCAATGGTCAGGGTGACAAGTCCAGCATCTCTGGGTGAGATAATGCAGCAGCCTGGGGTGGCTCTGAGAGCAGGATGAAGGAGGAGCACCCAAGGGCACAAAATAGCCCATGGGAGCAAAAGTGGCAAACCCCTATCATCGTCTTCCACCTCCCTGTCCAGCTCTGAGGGAGGAGGAACAGGGTCAGGGGTGCTCTTCTGGATGCCTCAGCTTTACCACATGGGCATCTTCAGCCTTATTTCACTTGAAAAGCCAGGACTGCTCCAGCTCTGGCCAGGTTGGTGTCTTGAGGGTCTGGAGAAGGATCCCAGCATCACACCAGCACCAAGGGCTTGGGGCAGCTCCTGTGGCTCCTTCCCAAAGCACTCCCAGAGAGAGCTCTTGGGGTGTTTTCCCGGGGCCACCCCAGCAAATGGTGTTTGTCAGAAGGCCCCAAGGGGCTGACTTTGCAGGGAACACATGGAGTCTCCATGTACCAGGGAAGGTGGGCTCAGCCCCGGGGGTCTGGATGTGGGGTTTCCGCCTTCACCCCAGAGACAGTGGAGGAGTCAAGGGGGGGATCTGCCATCATCCGCGTCCCACGCGCTGGGGAGCTGAAGGCTCGGGTTTTTTTGCCTTCACCTCCCACTCGAGGATCGGGAGCCAAGTACATCTCTCATTGCACCCAGCGCAAGGGAGGAGGAGAGGCGATGTGGGAGGGCATGGTGGGAGCGGGAAAAGCCGTCGGCAGGAGGGAGCAGATCCCGTGGGAACACGGCACATCCCGGGAGCCCATCCTCAGCCCTGCGGCCTTGTGAGTGGAGAATGGCTTGAGCAGGAGCTTCATCTCTTCCTATCATGCAGAAGCTATGAGAAGAGCAGCTCAGGCTCCACAGGGTCGGGGTGACACCCTGTTGTGGGGACAGGTCTATGCGAAGGAGGTGGAAAGTAGGAGGGATGTGATGCTCTACGGGAGAGGGGTGAGGGAACAGCGAGTTGAACTGGGATCGGAGAGAGAAGCACTGATTTCTTCCATATGGATTACCCCGGCTCAGCCTTCCCACTGGCTGTGGGGACTGTGTCCTCTGTCCCCATCCCTGGGCCACCCTCTGGGACAGCGACCAAGGCAAGCAAATGCAATCCCAGCTGTGAGGTCTGCCAGCCCCCTCGGCACAGCACCTTGCACCAAAGGGTCACCAGGTTCTCCATAGGGTGTACAGGGCCTGCCAGCACAACTCCCAGCCAGGATTTCCCAGCAATGGTGTCAATGCAGCATCTTTCTCCTTCCAGAACAAGTCGCCTCTTTACCCTGAGCCCTGGAGAGCCATAGCCAGAGTGCCTGCACCCTGGGCCCTGATTTAAGTCCCGTATCTGTGGTAAGATGCTGAAGTTCAGGGATGTTGTGGTTCATTTGGGATTTTGGGGCAGCAGAGCATCGCTGCCTCTTCACTCACATCCCCTGTTTGTGGTACATGGGGATGAGCTCCTGCCATCACAGAGCCAGATGTGGAGTCCCTAAAGAGGGGATGCCCAAGAGGGAGGCAAAACCTGGAAAAGGCTGGGGGATCGCTCACTTTTCCAACCTTTGCTGATATTCTCAGATTTCTAAATGGAGGCTCTTGGGCTTTGAAGGCCAGTGCAGGGGAACGAGGCGAAGGTACCAGAACTGACTAAGCCACCAAGTGCGGAAACTTCAAAAAGTCCTCTTCTTTACCCAGCAGTCATAACTTCACCAATGCTCCACCTGGATTATCACCTGAGCCTGCAGAGTTGCTATAGTTCGGGGGTTTTCCCTTTTTGAAAGCACCAGCACTGCACTGCAGAGTTGCTCGGGTTTTAAGCTGGGTCTAAGCTTGGCCATGCTACTCTGTGTCCAGGGCGTGGTGGCCACCTGAGGACATCATAACTAATGCCTGAGCTCAGGCTCATGGCTCATGGACAGAAGACAAAGCCAAACTTCAAGTTGGCCACTGCAAATCTGATGATCTGGAAGCTGGTGGTGCTGTTACTGAGGACCTGAAAGATGCCCAACCTCCAGCCAGGCAGGGGTGGCTGCTGTGTTCTCACACCCTGGGTTTGGCAGCTCCCAGGTGAGCTGAGCTTTGTGTCCTTCAGCCGAGGGCTCCCAGTCTGCCCGTGTGTGAAACCAGTGTGTATGAATCCAGGATATCCACAACGGGGGACCGGTGGGCAGCGTCTCCTCCATCTCTCTCCAGATCTGCAGGAGCAGATGCGCTGACACTGCTGATCTGGCTGGTTTGGAGGAGAAACACAGCAAAAAGCAGTGGCAGATCTGCAATGACAAAGCTCCAGCCCCCAAAGGGGCTCAGACCTGCTCCTCAGCCTGCCTGTCCGTGTGATGCTAAGCGCGCCCGGCTGCTTCCCTTGTGTCTGATCCCCCTCTGGGGGACTGTCGGTTATTACAAGTCCCTGTGGCGTTCCCGCTGTTCTGCGGGTGTTACATCCGGCTTGTCAGGGAGCTGGAAAAGGCATTTGGGTAAAGAGCAGCCCAAAAGGACGCGCAGGAAGGCAGCGCGGAGCCTGGCGTGGAGGTGTGCCCGCGCTCCCCATCCCTGCCCAGGCGCTCCAGAGCAGGAATCTGCTCCCTTCCCAAGTGCCTTAACTCTGGATCCCTTCACAACTGGGTCCTGCCACGGGAAGGGGCGCAAATTCTTGTCATTGAGTAAATCCCTGTGGACAGACCTTGATCTCTTTGGGGTGGCAAAGAGATGCTGGGTGAGGGGGTGCTTTGGGGTCTCACCCGGCTCTTCAGGCAGCCCAAGAATCAGAAGCAAGCGAGGGTCTGTCCTTCAAAACACAGAACACGGGATCACGGAGGGAGCTCAGCGCAGGCAGCGCTTGGGATAACTTCAGCTCTGCACTTTGGGCTCTGAATTCCCTCTGAGCTGTTTACAAGGGCTGAATAAAAACCTCCCACCCCCCCAGCAGGGAGCTGATGTTGCCCAGAACATCCCCCTCATCCCTCCCTTTTGGGAAGGGAAAAAAAAAAAAAACAGGGAAGGAGGGAGGAGTGGGAGAGAGGAGGAGAGAGGGAGAAAGTGAGCTCACGTTCACACGTTGGTAAAGAGGCTGGTCTTGCGATGCCTTTGAATATTTCACTTTTAGGCAGTTCCCCATCAGTCAGGCTCACGCACCCGAACCGAGCTGAAGCCAACTCCAGCCATGGGCAGCACCAGGAGGGCTGAGATCTGATCGCACGCAGCAAACGCCGGGATCTTCGGCTCAATTCCATCCCCGAACACGCCGGCAGCAGCCGCGCTCGCACACACACACACACACACACACATTTACACATCCCCGCGTCGGCAGAGCCGCTGAGCAAACACCTTGTCTCTCCTCCCCAGGATATACCCGCTCGCACACATCTCCCTCGATCTCCTCCTGGCTTCCCGGAGGATCCTGCCCGCTGTTTTCCATGGAGAAAGTCCAGGGAGAAATGGAGATTGAGAGATGGGAAAGAAGTGAAGAGATTTCCGACGCAGAGAAAAAGGTGATTCAAGAGACATGGAGCAGAGTCTATGCAAACTGCGAGGACGTGGGGGTCTCCATACTCATCAGGTATTTAAAAACCAAGCCAACAAGGCAAACAAGGGAAGCAGCAAATCCAACTGAATCTCTTTATAGCTCAGGAAGAGGCAGAACAATATATAGAACCGGACTGGAATGAATGACAGCGAGTGGGGAGCTGGCTGGGTGTATTTGCTGCCTGGGAGCAGGGAGGGTTTCACAGCACTCCTCTGATTTCCACACCTTCGAGCCGGGTGGTGGCGGCGGGGGGAGCCTTGGCGGGGACTTTGGGGGAAGCTGCTGCCATCACAAAGGTCACCTTAGCCCGAGGATGGAGCTGGGGGG
>JANRGW010037034.1:0-13964 GCA_024733675.1 Psilopsiagon aymara | reverse complement strand
CGGGCACATCTTCACGGAGGCGCAGTGCAAGGTGTGCAGCGCGCTGCTCATCTCCGAGTCCCAGAGGCTGGCTCACTACCAGGTAGGGAGCGGGGGCCGCCGCCCGCCGCCGCCGCCGGGCACCGCGGGGCGCTGAGCAGCGGGCGGGCCGGTCTCTGTCTGCTTTCCGCAGAGCAAGAAGCACGCCAACAAGGTGAGGCGGTACCTGTCCATCCACGGCGGGGAGGAGCGCGGCCCCGGGAAGAAGATGAAGCTGGATGCAAAAGAGGTGAGCGGGTAGAGCTGAAATACCTGGAGGCTGTTGTACGGCCTCGGCACTTTTGTAGGGGACATTGAGGTGAGATCTTAGGCACAAGTTCTTCCCTGTGAGGGTGGTGAGGCGCTGGCACAGGGTGTCCAGAGAAGCTGTGGCTGCCCCATCCCTGTCCGTGTTCAAGGTTGGGTTGGATGGGGCTTGAAGCGACCTGCTCTAATGGAAGGAGTCCCTGCCCATGGCAGGGGGCTGGAACTGGATGAGCTTTGAGGTCCTTCACAACCCAAACTGTCTTGTGAGTATGAAAACATTCTTGGAGAGAAAACTGTGATAAGTGGAGAGCTTGGGGTGTTGCTGGGCCTTGTCCTAGCAGCACAGTTCCTCCTGCCCTTCCCATTTCAATAGCCTCTGTATGTCTTCCCCAGTTAAACAAACACATGCTACTTTTTAGTCTTGCTCAAAAGGACAGGGGCGAGATGAATGGGAGCAACAGCTTGTCAGGAGTGTCATTGCGTAACCTCTACTGTCAGAAGAGTGCGTTGCGTTGACCATCTACTGGGTCTCTCCTTCCAGAGAGATCTGGTTTATGCTTATCTGGTTTCCTTGGCCAGTAGCTGGAGCCTGGTGGTCAGTAAAGGCACCACGTTCCACTCGGCCATCTGTCTGCCCCGTGACTCATTTGGGAAACAGATTCTACTTCTGTGATTGCTTCAGCTTTAATCCCTAACTCCTCAACATTTGCGGGTCGGGGGAGGGCGAATAAAGGCAGATGCCTTCACACATAGTGTTAGGCTTAGAAATGACTGCTGCCGCCTGCTCCACCGGCGTCGTGTTGCAGATGACCCAGCTGATAGTGGTGTTTATGTTGCTCAGTTCACACTTCGCAGAGTAAAAGGCTGCCTGTTCCAATTCTAGCAGCCACAAACTTAACCTTATCCTTAATCCATCCTGCTCAGTCACACTTCTTTAACTTAACACGGGTGTCTCCAGTTACCTTGTTTATTTAGAGACCCCCAAACCTTAGTGTTTCTTCTTAGCACAAGAAGGTTGGATGAGGTGACCTGCAGAGATCCCTCCCAGCCTCAGACCCTCCGCGGTTCTGTGTGCACAGGATAGCAAGCAAGAAGGCAGCAACGGGGAAGACAGGAACAAGTGTTGTCCCATCTGCAACATGACCTTCTCCTCACCAGCGGTGGCAACATCTCATTACTTGGGCAAGACTCATGCCAAGAACATGAAGCAGCAGTCGCCCAGACTGGAAGGTATGACTGCAGCACCTGCAGATTGTACTGAGAGGCTGTTGAAGCCATATAAAAGTCAAGAGGCTCATTGGTCCCCCAGATTCTTGGGAGGATGTGTGCACTCTTTACTGTGAAGCAGAGTAAGCCAGAAGTACACTTCCAGAAACTCAGAAGCCTGCTTGGTGGGCTGGCGTTGGCAGAACCTTGTGTGTTGTTTTGTGTTGCTTTGTTGAGGAGAAATGCAGCTCGTGGCAGCATTGTACCTATCCCTGTGTGCAGAAATGTTTGTCACAGGTTACAGTGCTCACTAAAAGCTTACAGGGACTGAGGTGATGGGTGAAACTTGGATACAGCAAATTCATCACGGCTGATCAGCTACAAAGATGGGGCCTCTGGAGTTCAAGAACTTGTAAGCTGCAGATAGCTGGGGACTGGGAGAGCATAACTGGGAAACATCAGTACGTGCTTGTCCTGACCTTGTGTTTTTCCCACGGCACCTACCGCTGGCTGCTCTCATGATGTGAGACAGTCCAGGCAGACCTCGGGTCTGACCCAGCGCAGCTGCCTGTGTGTCTGAGACAGAAGAGCCCAAAGGATGGGGGGAGACCAGCTGTTCAGGGCAGGAAGTCAGCCGAGAGCTTGGGGTGCTGTAGCTGCTCAGGATGGAGGAAGAACACAGCCTTTGAGTGCACCTGAGGGTAGCAGCCTGTAGTAGCTCCGAGCTGAGATCTTCCAGGCAAAAGCTGTCCCGAGGCTTTGTGTTGCACAGCGAAGCCACCTCTGGGGTCAGGGTGGTCCATGGGAATGAGCAGAGCCCTTCAGGGGAGGATGTACATGAGCAATCTGGTATGTACCTTCCATTTCGGCATGAGAGGAGCTCTCTGATCCTTAGAAGGTGCTTTCCTCAGGTCTTTGTCACCTTGTAATGAGAGGGTGCAGGTTTCTCCATCAGACAGAAGAGCCTCTTCTCCATGTGGATTCACTGTGTCAGACCTGGCTCATTCATGCTATTTCTCAGGCAAAACTCATGGTTCAGGATCAAGGCCTGCAGATGCACCAAAACATTCTTCTCTTTGCTGCACAGGGACTGGTACCCGTATTCTAGCTGAGTGGTGGTGAGAGAAGGTGGAAGCTCCTTCATATCCAGGGTTTCTTGAATGTAGCCATGCTTGTGTTAAAGAGAAGTACTCAAATCTGTTGGGTTTTTTTAACCCTAGAAGTTTTCCTGGCCTGCTCTTGTCTCACCACACACCATTCAGTTCTGCAGTGTTAAGGGATGAGGTAGGAGCAATGTGAATCTATCCAGATGCTTTACATTCTCAGTCTGGGTTTGGGTTTCAGGTGTAGTGGGCTGTTATTTTTAATGTGGGGATTAGGGAAATAATGTTACTGTTCTTACCTCTGAGTTCTGTGACTGACCAGGAGTTTGGATTCACCCTACAGAAGCAGTGCCCCCACTGAAACATCCTGCTGCACTCCCCACCTCCACTGCATCTTCTAACGAAGAGAACAAGGACATTACTGACCCAGACAAGTTCTGTAGCCTCTGCCACGCCACTTTCAACAACCCCCTTATGGCAAAACAGCATTATGTAGGCAAGAAGCACAGAAAGCAAGAGACCAAACACAAGCTGATGGCACACTATGGCCGAACCCCTGATGCACCGGCATCGTCCTTCATGGGTGAGTTCTCAGCAGGCAGGGAGTAAATAGCTGAATAGCTGGAGAGCAGCAGTATGTGTCTGACAGGTCTTTGGATGAGAGTCTGTGTGGAGGGAGCAGGGGAGAATTGCTTATGATGAGGATCTTGATTATATGCCCTAAGATTGATTTGGTTGATGTTCTAACCCCCTGGCAGCAGAAGAGGTTTTAGATTGTAGCTACTCATGACAAGCTTTGCACTGTATTTTGCAATGTTGTCTAATCAAGGATGTGTCCTTATTTTTTGTCTGGATGATCCAGGGATTTTGGCCAGTGCTGTTTCCAGCGAGGTGATTGCATCCAAAATAGAAAGATAAAAGTGGCATTTGATGCTTCAAAAAACATCTTTGGAGGGACTAGCCAAAGATGGAAGAAATGGGTTTAACTGCACCTGCTGCTTCAAAGCACATGAAAGCCAGAGAGATTTCTCCCTGGATGCTTTTCTGCCTCTGTGTGGGCACTTCATCTGATGAACTAATGCAACTCTCTCTGAAGCAAGAAGGAATGTGGGGGGAAAAACAAAAAAGAGCTATTAAGGAGGAACTTTAGGCAGACAGTTAAAACTCATTTGGTTTATGATCTGCTGCTTATGAGCGCTTCTACACAAAGAAGGCCCTTAGAGTCCAGTAAAAGCATTAGGAGCTCACAGTAAACTCCCTTGTTCCTCCCAGCAGCCTTCTGTTGGGCCAAGAAGTCTAGTACCTGCTGGAGGCTTGGAGTAAATAATAAGCAGACAAATCATCTTTAAATCTTCTTTGAGGGCTTTGTTCTGTGTTGTAAAAACCCACACAAGCAGAAGATTAATTATTCTAATTCTTTGCAGGCCACCTTTAGATACCGGTAGCACTTATGAGAAATGAGGCTCAATTATCCAAGTAATATTGCTTCCCACCTCATGTAGCCGTGTGGGAGATGGAAGGTGCTCGCTCTCCAGCAGTACCCATCTGCTCTTCACCTAATTAGTGAGCTCTGATGAATGGTTCCAATCAGCGTGAGTCAGGCGCTGACAGTGGCAGAGCCGCAGCCCGGGCAGGTAGGCAGTGTCCTCACCTGCCTGATGGATGTGTCCCATCAAGTGCCAGCAGAACCCCAGTACTTGAGGATGCAGCTCCATGGGCCTTGGGCCATTCAGGAGAGGTTTTGGAGTCAGGGGCTGCTTGAATGTGATGGGCTGCAGTCAGAGGTGTTTTTCTTCTGCTCTCTCTGCCCACCTCTGTGTCCTGACAGCCCTGCCTGTCCCTGAACTCCTCTCTGCTGGGACCTGTCTGGCAGCAGGTAAAGATGTGTTCTTTGCAGTGCAACACCAAGGTGTTTGTCTGCTTAAAGCTCCTCTAGGAGCTGCCTGTTTGGGGTGGAGGGGGGCAGTTTAGACAACTCTGTGCACACTGCTGTTTGCCATATTTACAACATGGAGATCCTGACTTGATCGTGCAGGGCAGCAGACATGAGGGCTGTAACAGCTCCTCCAGCCTTCCCTGCCCAAGTCCATCTCTGTTTTGAGAGCTGGATGTCTCACTGGAGTCTCAAACCTTCCTGAGGTATAGCAGACAAGTGGGGAAATGTCTGCTACATCACGTGCTGTGCTTCTTGCTCGGTGATTATGCTGCTCTGCACCCCTGGGGTGATTCTGCTCTTTCACCTTAAGGAATTGTTTTCCTTGCAAGACAGGCAAGAGCCTTTCCCCAGCGAGCCCAGATACAGGAGCACTTAATGTCTTGAGGACAACTGCCAGGATTTTCCCCTGTTACAGACTCCTGTGCTGCCATGCTTGCCTGCTTGCTATCTGTGACCTCCTGAACTTTAATTCCAGCTGGAGTTGTCATGTTACACAAAACCATTGATCTGTCTGGTACTACTAGTGTTGGAAACCTTTTTTTTTGGCAGTTAACTGATACTCTGAGTGTAACCAAACTGCTTGAGGAGAGAGCTTAATATTCTCAGTTGGCACCTGAGCAAGGCTTAGCAGAATGCTGCACTGTGGAGCTGCACATTGTGTGTAATCTCCTCTGGCTGCTTTTTTTAATTGAAACACTACAAGCTTACAAATTATCTTCCTCAGTTTCTGTTTATGAGATGTACAGGTCAGGAAGAGTGGGAATTTGGGAGATGAATGTTGTTGCAGTGTATCATCAGGGTTAGTGTCCTAATGCTGAGACTTTTACTATGTCTGGTACTCTGAACTGTTTATAGGAAATGTGTCTTTGCTTTCATAGATAAACAAATCCATGTTCTGACCAGGAAAGCATTTCTGGCTTAGGGATTCTCTCACAGTGACTGGCTGTGAGGTGGGGTCGTGGGGATCAGCGACCTCCCCATCTAGTCCGGCTCCTGATTTGCTCTTTGTCTTAGTTTAGCAGTTGTTTAACACATCAAGTGATTGATTATCTCACTTGTTTCTAACTCAGGCACCGAGTTGTTGGCTAGCTGTGTGTGCTAATACTGCTGTCTGTTTCAGCTGGGAAGGGGTACCCCTGCAGCACATGTAACATAGTACTGAACTCCATAGAGCAGTACCAAGCTCACATCAGTGGCTTCAAACACAAGAATCAGTAAGTAACCTTCTTGTCTAAGAGTGTTTCCAGCCTCACTGTTCAAATCAGTGACATATATAACTTAAAATGCAGTTTTCAATGTGTATTTCCAGATGATTTGTAATCCCAGTGGCAGGGTTTGTGCAAGCTTGTGCTGTTTGTCCTGAAACCGATTCACTTCGGCAGCTCCCTCTGCAGACAGCTCTGGGATGCTGCTGAAGTAGAAGTTCCCTGCAGCTGATTTTGGTTCTTGATAGCTCAGCACAGTGTGGACCTTTGCAGGGAGCTTGTCCAGCCTGACCACCATTAAACACGGTTTCTGTAACAACTGAGGCTTTAATTAATTAAAGTCTGGCTCAGGGGGGATCTTTTTGCCATTCTAATCTCTCTTGGGGTTGCTCATCTAAAAATTTGCGCATAGTCGGAACCAAGACTATCTTCCTGAGCTCGCTGTCACAATTGGTGAGTTAAATAATGGCATCCCTGCATACATGGTTAATAAAATAGGAAAAATGAGGCTGCCAGATGGTTAATACAACAAAGACTTGTTCTGGACACTGTCAAAGTTCAGATCTCTCATTTCAAAGCATTTGCTGAAAGAGGCTCAGTAATGAGCTTGGATTGCTTAGAGAGGAGCATAGAAGAAAGTAGTATTGGGAAAATCCTTCCTGAAGCAAGGACAGACTCCTAGCCAAATTTCCCAGGGAAGACAGGAGGAAAACTGGGATCTCTTGTTGCCTGTCTGTGGAATAAGAGCCCCATGCTCCCTTGGCTCTCTGAAGTACTTGATTGGAAGACACATGCTCCATCTGTCAGCCCAGGCAAGTTTTGGCTCTTGAATGGCACAACTGGATCAGTGAATAGCAAGTATCCCATTCTAGACAGATAACACAGAGGATGTTCCCAACATACACACACATATAAATGTTCCCTTTAAGAACATGGATGTTGTCTGAGTTTCTGCAGCCACACAACTCCCTTTTGGAACCCTCTTTCTGGATCCAGCCATTCAGCCCTGCTCCAGGCCAGCTCCTGCAGCCTGGAGAGAGGCAGGACACTTGCTCTGTAATAGCAGCTCTATAACAGTCCTCAAGCTGTGCGGTACCTCATTCTGCCATGCTAAAGGTGTCTGTTTACACACAGGCACGGAGGGCAAGGATGGACTTGGAAGCTGTTTCTGGCAGGTTGTTGACTTGGCTGCAGTAGGCTGTTGCTCCGCTGACAGCCATGCCTGCTGAGCACTGATTGCAGCTGGCAGGTTTCAGAGCACTTCTGACATTGTCTCTTTTTTCCCCCTTCTCTTCCTTTCGCTCCCTTCGATGCCCAGGATGCCAGGAGCAGTGTCGGTTGTTGGACCATTCCAGCCCCAGCAGTATGTCCGGGAAGAGTCAACTGCCCCAGGAGGCTACAGTTATTTCAGCCAAGACTTCTAGAGCAAGTTGCAGCACTGTTCTTGGAGTTGTTGGTGGCCCAAGAACGCACATCCTTTGCCAGCCCACAATGGTTTCATTATCCCTCTGGATAATCAAAGCCCTACCCTCCTGTATGCACCCGTTGAGCAGAACGGGGACTGAATCTGTCAGGAAAAGGATCCAGCTGGAAGAGACTTGCTAGACAGCAAATACTTCACTCCCTTAGAGTAGTTTTCATTGTGTAATTGCTTCCTGTGAAGGTGGGTGCGGTGTGAGAGGAAGTGTGTACCTGGTTAAAGGAGGGTTTGGCAGCAGGCTATTAGTGGCCACCTCCTCCCTCACCAGAGCAAATAATGGATTCCTGCACCTGGAGGGCAACATCCCATGCTCAGAGGTGGCTTTTGCTGGAGGAGAGCTCCTCTAGACTGTAGCGAGCAGCGTGGATGGGACACGGTGCAGGCTGTTTGGCTTTGTATACGTTAAAATAGGAAATAACCAGTGTGGCATCTCCTTCTGTGCCTCCTCCAGTCAGGTTTGTGTGCAGGGTTTCATGAGTCACTGATTGCCATTAGAGCCTTTCACAGCCACCGATTCTGGAGCTGGGTTATTTGGGTCTGTCTCGTATGTAGTAACAACTTCGGGTGTGTAAACTGCCGCTGGTGGGAGCACAGGGCTGCGAGAAGGGTTAGAGCTTCTGGCTCACCCCAGCCCTCTGCTCTGAGGGTTTCCACATGGAAGGAAGTAACTGTTCAGCCTGGTTTCCTATGGAAACAGGTGTATGTGATCATTCACGGTGTGTGTCTTTATCCCCTGTGACTTAAACTCAGCCAAACTTGGCAGCGGTGGAGATCTCCAAGGTCTGAATGCAATCAGCAGAGGAAGGTAGAGCAGGGTGAGTTCATCTCTTAATTCTGTCAGGGTCTGCTTGGAAGTGCACCATTTTCCTTACTGCTGCCAAAATACTCTGGGGAAGGAGGGGTTTAAGAGGAAAGAGAATAAAACTAGATGCAGCAGAAAACTATGGTATAGCATAGTCAAATCATGAGCTGACAAAAATCCAGTCTTGGAAACCTGCCTTGGTTAGTCCTTCATTAGACACTGCTTGCCCATCAAAAGTTCTTACACGTTTCTACCATCCCAGAAAAGGGGTGCTCTGTATTTCAAACCCAGAAATTAAGACTGATGGTCTCTTCATGGTGCTAATGTACCAGATCTGTTAGAAAGGGTCCCAGAAGGAAGGGCAGCACCTGAGACCTGCTGTGTGTTTTGGACGAGTTCTTTAGATGCCTTGCTTTAAGCTCAAGCATTGCCTGTTCTCTGCTAGCCCACCACAAGAGTCCAGGCGTTGGGGTGCTCTCGTGTTCAGTGCCAGTGCTCTGAGTCAAGCATCCCATGCCCCAGCATGCCAGGGCAGGCTGAGCCAGGCTGCTGCCTCCTGCCTGGCCCCAGCAGCTGCTGGAGGACCCTCTGGGCCCTCAGCTCGAAGGCTGTGTGCCAGGGGAGCAGCTGAGCCGTGCTGGAGAGGCACTTCCCAAAGCCGCTGGTCAGGTTAAGTAAGGGGAGAGCGAGCTGTTTGCTAATCTCAGTGCTTGGAGTGCCTGCCTTCCCTTCCCCACTCCAGGCTATGCATGAGCTTTGTTTTCCTTTACCCTGTACAGAATCTGCCATCTTCCCTTAGGACAGGCTCCTGCTGGTCTGGGTTCGCCTTCCTAATGTTTTCCAGGCTTGCTCCACTGCTGAGGCGTGACCTTAGTCTCCTGCTACAGAGGGAGTCCTTTTAAACCTGATCAGCGAGTAGAAAATTGTGATGACCTGAAGGAAACTGCGTGCCTGATAGCCCTGGATGGCCTCCAACTCCGATCTCTGCTGCTTCGCTCTCATCCTGCTGTACCAGGGCAGGTGCCCACTAGATGTGCTGTGCATCAACACCAAGAGGGACCCATTTCCAGCACTGCCCAGTCCGGTGTGTCACTCCTGTCTGTGTACTGACTGCTTTGCCTTCCCCTGTACACAGTGTTTATGTATCTGCTGTTTCCCTAAGGTGAAGCTCTCCAAATAGAGTGTTTATTACTACTTTTGGGTGCTGTCTCTCTGCTAGAGCCTTTCCTGGGATTTTGCCATACTTCAAAGCAAAGAACAGGATGCAGACACCTTTAAAATATTTGGGAGGGGCGGGAAGCTTGTGTTCCCATCTGCCCTCCAGGCCCTGCTGTCATCCTGCGGCACCCTGAGGTCCAGACAGAGGCAGTAAGTGCCTTCCTCTCTGCTGCTCTGGCAAGTCATGAGGCCTTGGGCACACCGCAGCCACCAAGGGGAGGACAGGACAGTCTGGGCTGGGAGGCTGCTGGCACTTGTGCAAGCTGTTGTGCACCAGCAGCCTGCACCGAAAACACCCGTGACTGATGCTGGGCTGTTCTGTGCTGCCAGAGCAGTGTGATGGCAAGCACACAATGCTCTGCTGCTGTCCTGTTGGAGGGCAGCTTGCTGGGGCAGGCTTGGGAGGCAAGAGCGCATGGGACCCGTGTCCCCAGGACCGGTGTCCCCAGGAGCAGTGCAGGGCCTTGTGCTGGCACTGCCATCGGCTGTGTGAGTAGTGCAGGGAGGGATCGGCTGTGTCTGCCTCCTGCGGCGCACGGCTCTGCTGGGGAGCGTGCCAGCTGCTGCCAGCCTGTCCCTCGCTGACCCCTTCTCCTCGCTGCAGGGCTGTGGCACGTCCCAGCCCTTCCGTGTGTGCAGACGCTCACTGGGACAGGTGCAGTTGGTGGCTGTGGTGTACCCCTGCCATGTCCCCTTTGCTGCAGCAGGGTGGCTGGCAGGCCCCTGTGCTAGGGCAGCCACAACCAGGAGCCCCCGCCAGTGGTGCTGCTGGCTGCAGTGCCCATGGTGGGTCCATGCCAGCCCCATCCCTCTGCTCCAAGCATGCAGACCAAGTGTGTGCCGAAGTCACTGGTGTCGCCACTCTGATGGCTGCCCACCCTGCTGCTGGATGGCTCTTGAAGGGACCCCATCACCCATGGACACCCCCAGGAATGGATGGGACAGGAGCGGGAGCCTTGCTGTGGGACCAGAGCCATCCCACATGCTGGGAGAGGCTGAGAATGGAGCTTGGCCCTTGTCCCCAGGCTGTGCCCCAGTGCCGCTGAGCCATCAGCCCTGTGCCCTGCCTGCCTGTGGCCGGGGCTGCCCGGTCCCGCTCCTCCCCACCAGGGCCTCTGCATGCAGCCCCGCACCGGGCTGGGGCTCTGTCTGCCTGCGCTGGACCGAGCCGCAGTGCCTCTCTGCTGGCGGGCACCGCGCAGGGCATGGAGCCACCCTCCATGGAAGCGCTGTGCCCTGCCCGTGCCGCGGCCAGCTCCATGGAGCCTGCCCAGCGGAGGAGCCGCTGCTCCCCCGGGTCCCCCCTGGCTGCAGCCCGAGCCACTGCTGTCCCCCATGGCCCCGCTGGTTCCAGTGAGTAAATCAGGTGCAGATGTGAGGCAGGGCCCGGGGCCTGCTCGTGGTTAGGGGCTGGGAGCAGCGGGGTGGCCCCGCTCCTGCATCGCAGCCCTCTGCTGCTGCCACATCACTCAGGGAAGAGCCCGGTGCAACAGAGGGATAGGGCTGGTTGGCAAACCTGCTTGCTCGGCCCCTGGATGGGCACCATGGTGCTCAGCTCAGCGCATGGAACGTGCCACATCCCCAAGGGGCGCAGTGCCAGTCCTGGCTTCATGGCAGCCCCAGTGCTTCCCAGCACTGCCAGGATGGGCAGGGGCAGCAGTGCTGCAGCAGGGATGAGGCATGGCACTGCCAGGCCAGCCCCAGCCCATGTGCTCTCAGCACAGCCTTCAGTGTCCAAATCTGTGAGTGCTCCTGTGCTGTGCTGGGGGCTTGGCCAGAGCCCAGGGTCCCTGTTGTCCCTGTCCGGCAGCCCCCACACCGGGCCCCACATTCTCGGCTCCCCAGAGGAAGCAGCACATTCATGTTTGCCCAGTTCTGCCTGGTTAAACCTTAACCGGGCCGGGCTGCTCCATCGGTCCCTCCCAGCCGGAGATAAGGATGGGCAGGCAAGAGAGACCAGGGAGTGAGCACTGCCCCAGGCCCTGGTGCTCACCTCCAGAGCAGGACCTGGACCCTGCAGAGCATCCTGCCTGCCCCTCTGGCTTGGCCCCTGCCTGCCTCCTCAGGTCCCCGTTGATACAGTGGGTTGTGGCCAGGACCAGAAGCCACCATGTGTCAAGGCCAGCAGGGCTGGATGGAGCCGTGTGCTCCGGATCCGGCCTGACCCCTCAGTGCCGAGGGGTTCGCATCTCCCCAGCACGTGGCATGAGCGTGCTCAGCCTCAGCGCCGGGCTCTGTGCGTGTACGGGGCACAGGGAGCCCCAAACAGCGGCCGTTCAGGGGAGGCCAAGAGAAACTTCCAGGAGGAAAGAGCCCCCCGGGCTCCGGCCCCCCCAGGAGCCGCGGTGCCACAGGTGCCACCGCAGCAGGAGCGGCGGCGAGCGCTGGGGCCAGGCACAAGGGGCGGCTGTGTTCCCGCAGCCCCGGCTGCCTTCCAAGAGCAATATTGCTGGCACCAGCCAGGCTCCCTGAGCCGGCAGCACATACACGGCCCTTTCATGAGGGGAGCGGGGATGATTTACTGCCTGGGGGAAGGGGCAGGGGCGGGAGGATGGAGCCCCAGCGCGCCGGCGCCCAGCCCCTTGTGCGTGCGTGCTCGCTGCTGCGGGGCCCGGGCCGTGTAAGCGAGGTGAGGATCTCCCCAGGGCTCACCTCCCCTCGGCTGGACATGGGGCAGAGCAAGTCCCCGGCCCCGTCTGCCCGGCACCACGCCACTCGCTGCCCCATCTGCGGCGCCCTGGGAGATGCTCCCGCCTTCTGTGGCTCATGACTGCGGGGACACGTGTCCCTTGTGGTACCGCAGCTGACGGGGGCAGCCTGCGGGACTGGGGGAGCAGGGGCAGCAAAGGAGGGTGCTGTGGCAGGGGAGCACCACAGCAGGGGTGCCGGCACAATCCCCCCTTGTTGAGCTGCTGGCATGGTGGAGGCCGTGGCGGTGCTGCCGGCAGCGGGTGGCAGGCGGTGTGGCTGCGCTGCCGTGAAGGGCTTTTTGTTTGCCGTCAGTTGCTGTTATAAATCAAGCCAGGCAGGCAAAGCCCGGCCCTGCGCTGCCCAAGGCAGGGAAGCCACCGGTTCCCAGCAGCCTGTGGCACAGCCCTGCCATGGCCCACCCTGCACCAGCATCACCGTGGCCCTTGGTGTGACACAGGATGGGGCGCCAGCAGCAGTCCCCGTGCCGTGCTGCACCCAGCACCGTACCCACCGCTGGGGTATGAGGGTTCTATCCATGCCCATCCTACACTGTGGCTGCCACAGGCTCCCTTGAGTCTCAGCTCCCCCCCGGCATTCCCAGGGCTGGGAACAAACCCCTTCTCTCTGGTTTTAATTTGGTTTCGGTTCGAGTTGAGCTGAACCCAACATTTTTGTGCTTCCGGCACGCTGCGGCTCTGCAGGGGCGGCCACTGCACCGTGAAATTGATGTTCTCATCGCTTCACGCGCCGGCAGCAATGAGCAGCTGCCGGGGGCTGCCGGCCCTGGGCTGCTCCGGGTGCCCCTGTGCCCCGGGGGGACAGCACCGCGGCGTGGGGACCTGCACCCCGGGGGGAAGCAGCATGGGGTGTGTGGTGCTATGGGATATTACAGTACCAATCACCTTGCAGTGAAACCGTGGCATGGTGGAAGTTGCCGGTTTCACATGGACAAGGCCAGGCTCTGGCCCTCTTGGCATGGCTGTCTGGGGTGAGGGGTGACAGTGATACCCACACTCTGCTCACACAACCTCAGGATCCATGCTGAGCATGGGCAAGGCTGTGTGTGAGACTCACCATGGCCCCAGCAGGTTTTGCTGGAAAGCAGGAAGATGGCGAAGCAGAGGGTGATGGTAGCAAGGGAGAGTGGCTCTGGAGCCCATGTACCCTGAGCACCCTGTCCCCTCTTGCTGGCAGCAGGATGCTCATGGGAAGGTGTGCCTGGGGACCGTGCTGGTTCCGAGGGCCTGAGGCCAGGCTCCTCCAGCGCCCAGGTGTGGCCAGTGGGCAGCAGGGCGGGGGTATAGTGGGGTCTGCCTGCCCCGGTGCAGGCAGCAGCATGGGGAAAGTGAAGGCAAAGTGTTTATGGGTCGGATTAGGGCCACTCCAACTTTGGCTGGAAGCCTGGCAGTGTTTTACGACGCTCGGTTATGGGCTCCTAATGAGGGTCACAGCCACTTTATGGCACCAGCAGCGATAGATAACGCTACAACTAATTGCAGCACAATTAGCGAGAGGGCTGATGGGCACCCAGCAACACCATCACCCAGCCCAGGCCAGGACTGCCCGCCGGGTGGGCACTGCTGCCGTGGAGCCCATGGCATCCCCCGCGTGCTCCCTGCGTGCCCCCCTGGGAAAAGGTGATGGAAGCTGCTTTGTCCCGATGCGCTACTCCCGGCCTGGGGACCCGACATGTGGGGTCTGCACGGGGGGGGCGATGGGGGAGCAGCCCCGCGGGTTCTCAGCCCTCTGCAGCTCCCCACCCGCGGGTGATGCTGCGGAGGCGGAGCCGCGCCGGAGGGTGCGCAGGGGCCGCCTCTCGGTGCTGGCGGGGACCGGGGGGTGCCCCGTGCCGCCCCCCCCATCCCTGCGCTGGGTCGGTTCGCGAAGGAGCCGGGAACGGCGGCAGCAGCCGCGGGTCGGGACCGGCGTCCCCCCCCGCTCTCTCTCCCCCCCACCCCTCCAGCGCTCCGGGCGGGGCCGCTGTAACCCGAGCGCACCCCTACAAAGTGCCCGCGCCCGGGGAGCAGCGGCACAACGG
>JANRGW010037033.1:0-34417 GCA_024733675.1 Psilopsiagon aymara | reverse complement strand
TCCCCTTCTTGAAAATGGGGGTTATATTTCCCTTTTTCCAGTCATTGGGAACTTCACCTGACTGCCATGATTTTTCAGATATGATGGACAGTGCCTTAGCAACTTCATTTGCCAGCTCCTTCAGGACCCACGGGTGGATTTCAAAAAGGTTCATCATCTGATATTTCTTATAATGTATTTTAGGAAAAAAATCAATATCTATGTTGAAATCTGAAGCCAGGAATGTAATCAAGCTGCATAACAGAAATGCTGAGCAAGAGAGCTCAAAGGGTAATACCTTTGTATCCCATTGAAGAAAGTAAAGAAAAGTCCTGTAAGTCTTGGTGGGTCAACATTTGGAAATTCTAATTTGGGATAAGCATATAAGAAAGGTCATGGCTCTCCTTTGTGCTCTTCTTCTTCCCAGGAAGAAAAGTGGTTTCAGGTAGTGAAAACAAGGGGAGAGTCCACCCGAAGCCAAGAGCAAGGATTATATAGCCTTAGTTCGGAAGAAAGACAGATAGAAGCTACCTAAGATGCCAGAATAGCCAGTGAAGATCTAATAATTTTATAGTGTCTCAGTAATTAATTTTGTCAATTTTTCTTTTTTGAAACTCTGTGACAACCCAAGGAACGATGTGTTGCAAATCGTTCTGAGTGACTTGGCCTCAGGGAAGATTGCTAGAGTGAGAAAAATGCTTGCAGAATCATGTGAAGCAAGTGTGTCATCCTGCATAGACCACTTGCAATGCATTCTTTTTAGCAAAGGTCATACAGGTAGGAATAGTGAAAATTTGCTAGATTTATAAGATGAAGGACTGTACCCTAGAAGGCAGTGACTTGCAAAGGAACTTTTTATGTTACAGTGGATAAACCTCTCAACACCTAAGACCTGTGAATGAAAGCTGCTAGTGTAACTAAGCAGACAATAGGACTCCTTGTTCAGTAGGGACAACTGAAAAGGAGCTATTATTACTGTCTGTGGATATGATGTTAGTGAAATCATTAGTGCATTATGTTCAGTTCTTATGTCTGTATTTCAAAACACTATTTAGAAAGTGACTGTTTTTTAGAGAAAATAATGCAAGTGACTACAGTGCTGGAAAACTTGGCTTAAACTTACAGTGTAACTTGTGGTATGTAGCTCATCCAAGATGAGTTAAATAGCATCATCAAGGTCAAGAAATTCCCTCTGGAAAAGACATCTCTGAGAGGTGGCTGTTTAATCTACCATAAAGAGATTGTAAACTGAAGTTAGATATATTCTGATGAGAAATAAAACACAGCTTTAACAGGGAAAGTATTAAACCATCAGGACAAATTCTTTGGAATATGATGGATTTGACACCTTTAGATCAAGCCTGGGTTTCTATTTTAACCAAAGGTTATGGGATTGAGGCAGGATTTAGTAGATGGCCTCCTTTAGCCTGTGTTATGTGGGTGGTCAGATCAGATGATCATGAAAAATCTGGGCAAAAGATTTCTCTCTGCTAGCTTTACACATGTTTATTTGGCTTTGTCTTTTTCCCTTGATAAGCAAAACAGTGAGTAGGGCTTTCAATGTGAGAGCAATCTGGGCAAAGATGAGTTTTCTTAACAGGTCTCTGGCTAAGCACATATAAGTAGCATTTGAACTTAACTTTTTCCAGCGCTTTCCCTAGATTTTGATGGGTTTCTCTCTTCCCTACTAACTGTATTTTTTTCCTGAAAATCCACACTGTGACCCACTGTTGTCCTCTTTCAGTTAACTGAAGTTGTATTTCATGCAAACTGATGAGTGTTCGAGATCCTCTCGTCTTACCTCTCCACCCTTTTTCCTGTGCTGTTCTTCACAGTGTCTGAAAAAGCTTCTAGACTCCAGATGGCTTTTGAACTTGAAATCAAAAAAAAATGCTTTAAGAGTGATGTTTATGCACAGTGCTACATAAATGCTGAGTAATAATTATAGCTGTCCGTCAAGATGATTTAGCTCCATTCCCAAGCACAAACTCACTTAACAATGGTTTATACTTGCCTTGACTGGCTGTAATGAGCACCTTGTGAGTACCAATGCCTACCATGAAATAAAAGGATGTCTTTTCTCAAATTCTGACAAGGTAGCACTTCTAATAGGTTTTGACTTTCATTTGTACTTTCAGAAATCTGCTTTTCTGTGTAAATTATCTTTTGAGTGCTGTGTCTATAATTGCCAACCACAAATAGGAATTGGAACAAATTCCAGCCACAAGGAATCTTACACCGTTTTGATGAGTGGCATCCTGAAGGGATGTGACACACAGAGTCAGATTTTCATGGACTAAGGTAAAGGTGGGCAGTTCTGTTAAAGGTCAGCTGCCATTGTATGAAAAATAAATGAATTGTGAAACAATGCTAAAAAAACAGACAATGATTGCAATTTAAAAATGTCTAGCAGAAAACAGCTACTGTGGAAGTACTTCTGAGTGGTTTTCTGATGCTGTCAAGCTCACCTAAGCTGTCTTAGTTTCTCCAATTTATAATGAAACTACCTTCTTATCTTAGTAAAATGGAACCAGAGTAGATCTTTGTAAAATGAGCCCATAAAATTTACATAATGAATTTACATAGTTTACCTAGTTTTCCTGATGTTCTAAATGTATTCAACCTTGAAATGAGAAATGGGCCTGGAATTGTGTTCCTGTAGTTCTACAATCATCATCTTAATTGCACTAGAATGAATTGAGAATCACATCATTTGTACTGCTTTTCCTGTACTGGTGAAAAATAGGCATGAGCAAGATCATAATTCAGATCTATGCATCTTTTTTGAGGTTTGAAATCCAAAGATCAGCTTTTCCCAAGTTCACGTATTTTGATTCACCTCAGAGTAGGTTTTTGGCTTAAACCTCAAGTTTGAAACTTGCCTATTGTTTGCTTGTTTAATGGGATGAGCTGACTGATTTAAAATTCTCGGTAGCCTGATCCAGAATAGCTGGTAATACATTCATATTTCAGAAAAAGACGGCAAGCTTGTTTTGAATTTTTATTTGTTGAAGCTCATGACTGTTCTTTACAAAAGGAAAAAAGAATGATAAGATAGAAGACACTACTGTAGTTATGACCATATAAAATATTTATATAGTATATATTGAATAAAAAGCACAAATAGTGTAAGGGAGGGCTTATCTTTGAACGGATAGCAGATGCAAAGGCTCAGCAGTAGCTGGTTTGTGCCTTGCCATGCAGGATGAGAGAAAGAAGTTAACAGACAGCTAGAGAAGTAGAGTACATGTCTCAAGGGGAAACCAATCAAAGCAGCTTCTTTTTGTATCATGGAAATGACAATAACGGAACCTACCTCCTCCTTGGTCTTCTGTGCTACTGTCACTTGTGAAAGGAAAGCAGGACCATCTCTGGGGCAATCATGTTTACTTATTCATACCAGACATTTTTTAGTCAGTGTATCCCCTTAATAAAAATAACTCCAAAAGGCCTTGAATATCAACTCAGTGTTGGGACAAGGAGGAAATTTTTTTTTTAAATACAGGACTTTTTTAGCTGTTTTGCGTTATGATTCTTAGGGAGAACAGGCCCAAACCAAGCATCTCAAAATGTTCTTTTTTATTTTTATTTTTATTATTTTTATTTTTTTTTATGGAGAGATTGCAAGCCATTATTTATTATATTTGAGAAGTCATGGCAGTCTGGTGAAGTAAAGTTTTTACTGTAAGGGTGGTGAGGCACTGGAACAGGTTGCCCAGAGAAGCTGTGGATGTTCCATCTATGGAAGTGTTCAAGGTCAGGTTAGACAAGACTTTAAGCAACCTGACCTAGTGGGAGATGTCCCTGCCCCTGGCAGGGGTTTGGAACTAGAGGTCCTTTAAGAGTCGCTTCCAGCCCAAACCATTTTATGACTGATGAAAGGAAGAGATGTATTTTTTCAGGTTGCTATTATTTTATGACTATCTCATTTTCTCTCCTCTGTCTCTTTGCACATACTTTTGATCCAGGTCTGCTTCCTATGGAATTCATGGGAGCATTCCCATTGACAGCAGTGGGATGGAGGTATTTTTGTCTCTGGGCATTTTAATTCTCATGTCCTGGCAAAATTCCCGTACACATAATTATGTTTTGTCCAGCTGAATTCTACCTTTATTGATTTTACTAATTATTTGTGTTTGCACAACACCTAGAAATTCTAGTCAGTAATAATGTTAAGAGCTTTGCTGTCATGGAAGAATTGTATATGCCCATTCCTCTGGAATTACTTTACTTGAAAGATGGACGCATGGAGGATGGCATTTAGTTTTTGCTTAGTAGATGGAATGGAAGCCTAACAGCAAGTAATATTTTACAGAAAGCCATGGAAGCACATTGTCAGATTGTGTCTCGTGCTATGATTTGTGTGATAGAGATACCTGCGACAGTCAGTTGTTTAGCAGTCTGGTTTCCATAGCCTCACAAAATAAGCACTATATATGTACTTATCAATGTAATTTTCCTTTTTTAAAAAAACAGGCACAAGAAAAACAACACCCCCAGAAGAAAAGGCAAAAACAAACAAGCAAACAAACCACCCCCATTAGAAACCCCTCACAAACAAAAAAAATAGCCACAAAACCAAACAATAACAAATGCTGGGAGGAGGGATTACATTTTTCTGATGTTGCACTTCTGTGTTTAGATTTATAAACAATTACAGTGACAGGAATGAAAATGCTTTTCTGATTTCAGCGGCAAAATTGTTCTTTCTATTTAACGAATAACTGCAAAGTACTGAGTAGAGCTGTGGTGAAATTAAGGAGTTTGTCAATATGAATTGTCCTTTCTCTCCCATCACAAGGGAATTTCAGACTGAAATGAATTTAAAGTTCAAAATCTGTAATGACTGAGGCTGTTATGAATTTCCATGCTATTAGCAACCAGGCAACAACATAGTAACTTCCATTCTCTAGTGTTTCTTCTTGAATCTAAACAAGAGTTTTCTGAATTCTTACGCCCACAAACACTGGGATCAATATATTGGTTTTCTAATTTATCTTTTTTTTCAAGTTAAATACCCTATAGATCATTTTTGTCTGTCCCAAGGATGTTTACTACATTTAAATGGCTTAAAATAGGCCAGTGAATTCACTTCAGTTGGCCAGAAGCCAACCTGCCTTCCTAAAGCCTAGGTGACTACTTGGGAAGTGTCTTAACATTTCTGGACTTACCTCAACCGTACTTTCAAGGAATGTGATTTATAGGATGTGTTGAGCCAGAAACCTCAGAGAAAGTAGTAATATTTATAGTAGATATTATGTTATGCTAATTGAGCTGAATTAAGTTGAAAAAAACTAGGATTGTAAAAAAGCATGGATTGAAATCATTACTAGATGATATGGCCTTTTTGCTGTAGCTTGTACTATTTATACCATACTTACTTAGAAAGAAATGTGTGTATGTGTGTGTATATATATTCATATTTTATATCTCTATATAGATATACAAATATTCTTTTGGGGCCTGTAGTGTTAGAAATGTACCTGTCACTAGGCTGGTAGCACCAGTTCATTTGACCTGAACACCATAGGAGACTAGTAATGATGCCAGTGTTGCTATGCTGCAGAGGGGTGTTTCACTGCTAGAGATGTTGCCTTCTGGTGTCACAGGGACACTATCACAGTAGAAAATAGGGTACCTCTGGCTAAAGATTTGCTGATTAGAAATGCAGACATATGCTAGTAAAATCTGTATAAGGCATTTATGGTTTTATCGGTATGAAAATGCTTGCTTGCATGATTGTTCTCTCTGTTACTAGGTTAAGCTTCATAAAACTTGTGTTGGTATGCCTGAATATGTGCCTCCTACTTCAGGTAAACCTATATTTAACCCTGTCAGAGCTTTGAAGGAAGAAGCAAACACTTCGTTAGCTGAGACTTCTGTAGCTTCTCTTCTTCTGGCAGATATGTGTGTGAAGTGTCCCATATGACATTTCAGACACTTAATCCTTAGAAATGTTGAAAGCTGAACGCTGATATCATAGTATGGTATATAAGGTTTACTAGACCAAACATTTTTTTACTGAATGACAGAGATGCTTATGTTATATTAATGTATGGTTTGGGTACAGTTCAGAGCTATGTGCTTGTGATTACAACAGACACAGGGTCTTTTTGATCTGTTTTTTGCATATGAAGCTGAAATGTTTTCTGATTGTATAGCCAATGATTATTTATGTGAATATGAAGTATGAATGGAGAATGTAAATTGTACTTGGTATACCTGTGTTTCTTACTACTTTGTTCTTTTTAATTTAAGGTTGCCTTTGCCTCCTGGAGCATTCTCAGGTCTTTGGGAAAATCAGGAAACATTCCAGAAGTTATATTTAAAAAAATATCCTGTAAGAATTCTGAAATGAATTGTATAAACCTTCGGTAATCTTGCAGAACTGATATATTGCAAATTTAAACTGGATAGCAGTCAAAATGATTGTATCTTATTTTAATGGGAGATCTTTCTGTATCCATACTTTAAGCTTTTGGCAACACTGTGGATGTTTTTTTTTTTTGTTTTGTTGGTTCTGGTCTTTGTTTCTGTTTTGGTTTGTTTCTTTAATCTCTGAAACAGAATTAGTAAAGCTTCTGAACGGAAAAGTTGTTTTATGTCATTCGATTTAATAACAGATACAAGCCTCACAACCTTAGACTATCATAGCTTCAAATATACTGCTGCTATTGACATGCAGTCCAGAAATATACACTTGCCCAGTGTGCACCTAACTATATGAATGGCCCCTTACTGCATTAGTTATGTTTCCTGGTCAGATTCACTGTAGAGGGACTGGCTTCCTCCTTTCCTATGTGAATTTCCAAAATGGAAGGTTTGCTTCAATAAAAGCAAATGAGTGAATTAATCAGGGAAATTATTTTTTGTGTATACTTGCATCGTGATGAGGATGTATGTTTGGATTCAGCAAACAAGAGTATCTTTAGGAGCAATTTGACAACTATCATTATATTGTAACAGTTCCATCCTCCTTGTGTAGATTCAGGCAACATCCTTCTCCAAGCTGTCAGGGATCAATATAAGCAAAGTTGGAAAAAATCCATATTTATATAATGTCTTCTGTTCTTTTTATCATAGACTACAAAACTGTTCTAGGAGGGAAGGTGCACAGTATACTCTAACATAAGAATAGTGAAAAATATTACAGAATTAAATCTTTTGGGCACCAAAACCATATTTAATTTGAAACAATAAGTTTTGTTAGCTGTTTTCATAGGAAATGAATGGATGCTCCTAGTACTAATTCTGAGTTTAATTTTGGTTGTGTTCTGATTAGGGATATTATGATACTATGGATGCAGGTTATATGGATGAAGATGGCTATTTGTACGTCCTGTCTCGAGCTGATGATGTGATCAACGTTGCTGGGCACAGGATTTCAGCAGGTGCAATTGAAGAGGTTAGCATTGCCTGACAGTAAAATAGAAGAATGAAAGATAAGTAAAGTAAGCTGAGATTGAAAATCTCACTAAACCCTTTAATTTTCTTTCTCCTTTTTTTGATTGCATTTCTGTTGGTACTTTTAAACAAAACATTAATTGTTTCAGGTCCTTCCTGTTATGGTGCTTTCCAGAACCATAATAATTTTAGTAAAGAGTAAGCAGTTTGTACCATGTGATTGATAAGAGAGGTATGATTTGATATTTGAAGGTACAGTTAAGGATCAATATGTAGCATGGGAAGCATCCCTGTAAGTTCTAATGGCGTATTTATTTAGGAATACATTAAGGATGATCAGGGGGCTGGAGCACCTCCCGTATGAAGATAGGATGAGGAAGTTGGGGCTGTTCAGCCTGGAGAAGAGAAGGCTGCTGCATGGAGACCTCATAGCAGCCTTCCAATATCCAAAGGGGGCCTATAGGGAAGCTGGGGAGAGACTCTCCATTAGGGACTGTAGTGAGAGGACAAGGGGTAACGGGTTCAAACTTAAACAGGGGAAGTTTAGATTGGATATGAGGAAGAAATTCTTTACTGTAAGGGTGGTGAGGCACAGGAATGGGTTGCCCAGGGAAGTTGTGAATGCTCCATCGCTGGCAGTGTTCAAGGCTGGGTTGGACATAGCATTGGGTGACATGGTTTAGTGTGAGGTGTCCCTGCCCATGGCAGGGGGGTTGGAATTAGATGGTCTTCAGGTCCTTTCCAACCCTAACTATTCTATGATTCTATGATTCTAAGATAATGTAGGGTCAATGTGCCAAGTGGTTTTACCACCTACTTAGGAGGGGAAACTTTTATTCCTAAAATGCTGGTTTTTTAATTGTGTTTCTTTAAAGTTTTTGGTGTTGGTTGACTTTACATAGACTCGCATTCAGTGTTTTTTCTTGATTTGAAGGGTCTCCTTCACAGTTTCTTGACAGCTTTTTTTCTCTTATTGTATGAGCAGCGCTAAATGGTAATGAAAATTTCTGTAAGAAACCCACAACCCTGCTGTTAAATTGAAAGTCATTAAGATAATACACATGCAACTCAAAAAGTTGAATATGGTGCAGTTCATAATAGTGTCTCAGTTTCATGTCATTGTTCCCTCACCTCTTTGGAACCACTGTGATTGATTGCCAGTTACAATTTTCCCTGATTACATATCAAATGCATATTCAGGGAGTATAGGAGAAGGTGTGCTGGGCATGTACAAGGGAAAAATACCCCTTTAAGAACCTTGAATTTAGCTGTTCATGGAATTGTGTTAGTCATTTTTTGCTTTATAGTGTCTATTAGTCTAGCTACTGTTTTTTACGAAAAGATGGAAAACTTGAAAGAGAATGAAAGAAAGTCTGATTACACAGAAGTGATCAAATTCAGGCAAACACAGGCGATCCTCTGAAGACTGGTCAGCCAGGGAGCTGAATCAGCCACTGCCCTGATTCAGATCTATGGAGACCTAAAGGTGGCTTTCCGGCTGATTAAGCCTCTTTACTTTTGAAGTAGTTTTTTTTTTGTGTGTTGCTCTACTAAAGCATAGCACGGAGTCTCATCCCACCCCTTACTGCTCTTACTGCTCACCTGCTCTACTGCTCAGGGCCTGAGCTAGGCATTGTTTCTTCACTTCAGGCTGAGTGAGGAACTAGTATACAAATGATGAATTGAATCACCTCCTTGGCTATATTACCTTTATATCCTTCATCCCAGGTTCAGTGCCTCTATTTTCCTCCCTGCTACTTAGGTCTTTTCCTAGAAAGAAAAAGTGTTTTGTCACCATGAAATTCTATATGTTTTTCTATTCACCTTTTGAACAAAGCTGAAAAATAAGTGCTATTAATGCATGCACAGCAAATTGCTAGCTAAATGGGAAAGCATTAATAAGACCACAATTTACCCTTCAGTAAGATCTGTAAATACAGAATTAGAGGTTCATTGAATTGCCATCTAATGAAGTGACAGTCACCTTGTTGAACAAGTGTATTATCTGCATTTGCATTATAGCTGCATTACAAGCCTAAAAAGTTTTTCTGTAGTACTTTGCCTAAGAATTTCAGCTTTATTGTGTTCCAAACAAATAGTTTATTTATCTATTATTATCATTGGAGCTCCATCATTACTGCAGTGCAGTAGGTGTTACTGTTGATATGGCTTGTGCACATCCCATTTAATTCCCATGAAAAATATGCAGTTTAAAAACCTGTGTGTATATGGTCATGCTTTTTTACTTTGATAGAGCATGCCTCTACTTCTGAGCTAAGTATTTCCAATTTGCTTTTTTGCAGTATGGGACTTTTCTAGGATCATAGTTTGTGAAACAAGTATAGCTTTTGTCAAGAAAAGTATGTGAGAAACACTGTGCAGGTTTATTTTGCTAAAAGCTACTTGATGTGTGTGACCATGGCACAGAGAGACAGTTTCTGTTGCTTATTTTACTACAAATTATCTGTTTTGAGGATGGGTTAGGGAAAACGCTTTGAATTGTCTGTTCCACTACCAGTTTTACAGCCAGGTCACACAAGAGCTTCCCTTTTGTTAATTGGAGTAGCGTTGGTTCAGTTTTCCTTCAAGATTTTTTCTTCTGCCTCCTGGGTACCTTTCCTATAGTCTTCCTCATGCTCCTGTCATTGTATGAGTAACCAATGCAACACTTAAAAAAAGCCTTTATTTTTAAAACTTCTTTTAGTTCATCTCCCTTTCAGTCATCCCACTGCCTTTGATTTTGACAACATGGCATGTGAAGATCTGTTTTTAGCAAACATGTCATCTTTGTATGCACAGATAAACTAATATGCACAGTCACATTACAAGGCCTCAGTCTGGCCTTTGTGTAAGGTCACTTTAGGTCATCTGCATGGTTGAGTACAGAGGACATGTTGAAAGCACTGTTGACAGCAATGTAATCCCCGGGACATAGATATTTTCATGAAAAGAGCCAGTTACTTTGGAGGAGGTTTCACAACTGCTGTTACCTTAAGTCTCTTTTCCCAGACTCAGTGACACACATCTCAGTATGAACTGAGACATCTTGGTGACTTTTTCCTAGAAAGTGAGATCCTCAGCTGGCTAATTGGAAAGAAAAGAGAATCTCTCACTTTTTTTTCTTAAAAGGTAATTTGAGATACTAGTGCCACTGTCCATCACTTGTATAATTGTATAAATGTGTAGTAGAAAGGATGCAACTCTGGATTAATTCCCTTTTTTTTTAATCTAAGAAGAACAAGACCTAATGTTTCCAAGAGGGTGAGTGGAAGTAGACTGGCTGCAAGCTAAGATTGGGCCTGTATTTGGCTTTGGTTGAAATACTGTGCCTTTGGGCTGCAAAGAATACTAAAGATAGGAGTCAGAACAAACACTATGACTTTATAGCTCTGTAGCTGGAGTGCTTCTATGGTTTTGGTCCTTAGTGCACTTAACTCCATGTTATTCATAATATTAGACTACTGTTGCTTGTTCCAGCAAAGATCTCACTAACAAAACGAAAGATGTGATACTCTCCCAAAGCTGTAAGTCACCTTTACATTGTTCTATATTTGTATTTTGTACCACCATACTTACTATTTATGTTTGTTTGAAAACAACATGTGAGTGTGTATGAAAGTATACACACGTGCATCTGCAACATGTGTAATTGGAATCCCGGGTTCTACTAAGTACTTTTTGCTTTCAAAATATAAGAAATAAGTCTACATTTTATGTCCATGCCCATGGATTTTTCCCACTGAAATCTTCAGTTATTATTAGTTCTGTTCAGTTTTGTTCTCTGTCCCGCAGTGTATTCTCTTCCATCGTGCTGTGGCTGACTGTGCTGTTGTGGGCCAGGAGGATCCTTTAAAAGGACACGTTCCTTTTGCATTGTGTGTACTGAGAGAAGGTGAGAGCTCACTGATACTGATGTTACTAAGACTTGCAAAAGTCACAGAAAAAGTAAAGGACATGAACTTCTTCCCTAGGAATAAAGACAGAAGAGGAAAAGATTTTGGAAGAGATTGTTGAGCGAGTTCGAACTAACATTGGTCCAGTAGCAGCTTTTCAGAAGGGGGTATTTGTGAAACAGCTGCCAAAAACACGCTCTGGCAAGATCCCACGTTCAGCTCTTTCTGCACTTGTCAGTGGAAAGCCGTATAAGGTAAGCTGGAAATGTATACTTTAATGAATTAGGCACATGTGCACATCCAAAGACACAATATCATGGTTTCTGTTCTCTAGACTATTCTTCAAGTGGTCTATGATTCAGGTACCATATTGTAGATTTTATTTCTACTGTAGCTTCCCCAAAAGGTTTTCATGTTCCAGAGCTTTCCAGGCACTTTTTTTTTGATTGCTTTTGAGAGCTAGATTTAGGAGATTCTCTGAATTAAAATCTGGTTTACTGTTGAAGGACAGCAATCTACTGTAACGTGCTTTTGTGTATTATTCCTTTTCAGATAACACCGACCATTGAAGATGCTAGCACGTTTAAACACGTTGAAGAAGTGCTAAAGAGAAAGTAAATGAGATAATTGTTGGTAACAAATGGGTTAGTTAATGAAGTATACAAAGAGACTTTCTGTTAGGAACCACCACATTGTAAAAAAACCCTAATGATGTGGGACTGATTTTTTATTTTAGAAATATTACTGTGTTCTTTACCATATTGTCACAGCCAATGAAGCAGACTAAAGTCTCTGCATGTTGTCATTATATACTGGATATTAAGACTGCTAAAAATTGCAAATATAATTCATATATTTCTATAGCATTAACATTTCAGTCTGTTGTTGTATAATGTGACCAGTAAGTTGAGTTTTTCTAAAATAGCTTACAAAAGGCAAGTCACAAACTGAGGACAGTAATAAATAGCAATTCCAATATGAAATTATTGCAGACATAAATTGTCTCCACTTGTAAATTATGTGCCATTATGGGCATTGGAACTCCGTGATCTTGAAGTTTACTTCCAATTCAAACTATTCTATAATTCTATCTTTGAAATTTTTATAAATTTTAAAATGAGTTTTCTTTATTGCATTGATAATTTTTTCCTAAGTCTTTTTGCTGTAAATTAGATTTCTATAATTTTTTACTCAATAACTTTTGAAGTGTCTTTCTGTAGAATGATAGGCAATTTCTGGCTCTCGAATCTGTGAAAATCTGTACTTGTCCTTAGTAATATTCAGTAAACCCCACGTATTCTAAATAAAGGCAAGCATGTATCCTTCGCATTTTCTTATATTTTTGTTGTGGTTTTTACCACTTATAAGGATAATCAGAATGTGCTTTTGCTGACATAATTAGATGTTTTGGGCTCACTGAGATATGTATAGCCAAGAAATTTAGCAAATACAGATCTAGGCAGCCCATTCTTGACTTTATTGGCCATTTCAAAACACAGAGTCCTCAGCAAGCCCAGGGGCTGGAGGATACTCTCTCTGCATGCATTGCTTCTCAAGCTGCAGGTTTGAATTGAACAATAAGTGTAAAAATACCTTTAAAAATATGCATTCACAGTAAAGCTCAAAAGCAGCAAAGTTACTCAAACATGGCAATGCTTTCCAGAGGAAAAAACACTCAGCAATATGGAAATTCAGATGATGGTATAAAAGAGAAGTTCCATACTTAGGCCAAGGTAAGGCAGAAATTAAGTCTAGGCATATTTTGCTACGGCAGTGTCCTCAAAAGAGTCCAGAAATAGGTTAACTGCTTTTGGGTAGAGGTAAGGATGTTAAGTGACAAATCAGCAGGCTGAGGTAGGAGCTAAAAGGTGATAGATAGGTGCTAATTAACATGAGCCATACCCAGTGTTGCCTTTTGCCTGTGACTTTTTTGTAGAGTGAATAAGCTTTACCAGTTACATAGGAAATTAAAACAGTTTCTGTTTTTTTTTTTTTTTTTCACTGGGAACTGCATGCAACTGTGTTGAGCCAGGTCATACAGTTGTATAATAAACCAGTCAAGTCTTAGTCTGTGCTGTACTTGTTTTTTTGCCAGATTATTGTATTGCATAAGGTAGCCACCCTGCTCAGCTATTTCATTTATTTAAAATCTCAGTCTGAACAGGGAGTAGAAGCATATTAAGACTAAGTCCTAATGATGCTTCATGGTAGATATGCTAACTATACAGATTAGTGATTTATATGTGGAGTAATTTTGCTTCTCAGAGGTGTCCTGATTGACTTTCTTGAAATGCTGCTTATATAAGTTGCAGTGAGTCAAAGGTAGTATCGTTTTCTGGATGTGCCAGGGCTTTAATAGAAGGCCTATGCCAGATAATGGAGTGCCTTGCAGAGACTGCTGAGTATTTTTCAGTTTCACAATTCTACAACTTGTCAACATATGCTGAGCCAGAGCAAGATAGAGATCTTGGGAGTTGTCACTGATGTGGGGTTTGGGGTGGTATTTTTTTGTGTGTTTTTGTTTGATTTGGTTTTGCTTTTAAAGTGGTGAGAAACCACAAGGGTCTTGTCAGAGAAAACCAAGGCACGTTCAGGAGGTACGTGGCCATTACTTTTTTTTGCACAGTGAAGCTGAGATGTTAAGTTGTGAATGTTTGCTGTAATTATCCTGGCTGCAGCATCAAATTATAATTGTACAAGGAGGGAAGCAGAGCTAATTAGTGAGAACACAAGTCCTCTAGTAAGAATGTTGCAACAGGATGTAGAAGGGAATTTCCTAGATCATGTATAGTTTTCCCAATGACACCTCATATTCCTAGTTTCTCCATTTGTAAGGAAAAGTAAGCTGTTTTCTATTTTGGGGCTCTTTTGTTAAGGAAGAAAGACTTAATATCAGACTTGAAACCAGCAGCAAACAAACCA
The DNA here is from genome assembly GCA_024733675.1 of Psilopsiagon aymara. Classification (NCBI taxonomy): domain Eukaryota; kingdom Metazoa; phylum Chordata; class Aves; order Psittaciformes; family Psittacidae; genus Psilopsiagon; species Psilopsiagon aymara. Next base: position 20,219 of record JANRGW010037033.1, on the reverse strand, counting down.
CAACATTAGTAATGGAGATTTAAGCACTTACCTTTCTGGGGGGCTATTTGCTCATATTAATATTGACAAGAAACAGTTGTCTGTCCTCTGAACTGTGAGGAGCTTGAATAGTTAGCATTCTTAAAGTATGTCCAGGAGAAAAATAGTCGTAATAACCTGGTTTGGTAGGAGTCATTTAAGATCAAGACTGGGGCAGAAGAGAAGGGCAGAGTGGCCAGGTGTACTCAGTCTGCTACCACCCTGGTAATGCGGAGGATTCCAGAAATGCCAAATGTCTCATTCATCGACTTTCAGGAAATCAGACAAAGTAAGCCACCTTATTGCAGCGGTATAGTATGGAAAAACAGTTGTTTCATAGCATTGCTTTTGTTTTCCAGAGGAGCCTTTTGCTGAGGAACTGTGATTGCTGAAAGAGAATGCTTTGTTTACAGCTTTAGCTTTGTGCCAAGCTGGAGAAAGGGAGCAGGAGTACTTCATTCTTGTGCATGGCTTTGGTGCTGCCCAGCAACCTGGTATGCCATCGAGGAAGAACAAGCCATTCAACCAGTGGTAGGAGAGCAGTGATTTTGTTAATTTTGGTTTTAGAGAGAAGCAGCGTGTGGGTAGATTTTAATGGTCAGGGAGTTATTGAAACTTGGCTGGGAGAGGTTGATGCAGTAATTATTCCCAGTGTACTGAAAGCGTAGCAGCCAACTAGACAACATTTTGCGCATAGCAGCAATTTTAGCTATTGGGTAGAGCGTACAGCTCCAGCTCATATGGAGGAGGCAGGGATGCACTAAAGGATTTATGTTAGCCTGAATCAAAACTGAAGTCACAAAAATGCTCTTTTAAAAATATACTTTTAATTTTTCTGGTCTGTTTTTTTCCACTGTGAAATAAATAATTTGGGGGTACTGTACATCTGGGGCAGGATAACTGCAGCTGTGGTTGCATGATCTTGCTCATTGTTATCCCCATCCCACCTCATTCCTCTGTGCCCCTTGAATTTGAGTGCGGACTGTGTAGGTAACATGGACTGCAAAAGAAATTCTTAAAATGGGAGCTGGTATTTACAAGGGGAAGTATATTCAAATGATACTGCAACCACTGAAAATGGTGTTTGAATTGCTTTACTTTGTGACATTCTGGATTCAAATAATCTAAAAGGAGGCTGAGGGAGGAAAAGAAGGACCATCAGCAGAGATGCTGGTTAAGCCCGAAGAACTGTATGTAAGAGAGCCATGTCTTTTTACAGTTGTGTCTTAACCTAAGCCATCATATCTCACCCATCAGCAAGTTCAGTGCTCCCTCTCGTGGCAGATTCTCACCTGTAGGTCTGTCACAACATACCTGTTAGTAGCAAAATGTACTCATGCTTAGCTATGAGAAGTATCTGGCATCCAAACTATTTTAATGCTACTACGTACCAAGCTTAATAGACTTTAAACACAAATAGCACTGAATTCTTTTTTTATTGACATCGGGGGAGCAAAATCTTTCACCATCTGATTGACTGAAGTTTGCCAAATGAAAATAAACAAAACAAATGTTTATGTACGTGCAAACATTGCAGATCAAACTGCTAAAAGAAATAACTAAAAGACAGGTCTTGAGCTAAGATCAAGCAGCAGAAAAATAGCAAATAGGTAAATGACTATTAAGTAGGTCTTACTTTGAAACTTCCCATTTAAACAAAGAATAAACGACAATAACACCACCAAATAAAGCCACAGCAGGTAATAGTTGCTCTTCTAAACTTTTATACACTATGTATTAATCACTCTGTCTTTCAGTTATTTCCTCTGATAAAACTGACTTCTGTGAAGTCTCAGCAAGGCCATCTTGGCTAAAAGCATAACATTAGACAGGAGCCTGTCTAATGACCTGTTAAAATGAAGAAATGCTGGGGTTTGGCTTCTCTTTTCTTTCTTTGTTGAATATATCTGGAAGTGAGAATCTGATTCTATGCAAACATTAAATTTAATTTTCCAATGCTGGCGGGTGTCTGAAGGTCCTGGAACAAAAAGGTGGCTCCTGGTAAAGCAAGATTCTTCTTGGTCTGCAGGTAACATAGAAGAAAATTTTTTGATTTTTTGTATAAATCATGTTTTATTAAATTGCCTTTATTTGTGTGGGTTTTTTTTTGTTTTGTTTTCTTGTTTCTTTTTTGTTTGTTTTTTTGTAAACAGTTCTTCCAGGTTTATTTGTTAGTTTTTAAGATGTGAGCATCTTAAAATGATTTATTCTTCTCTATAGAGATCTAACATTTTGGTTTTGTTTTTAGAGGTCCATTTTGGCTCCAGTTCCAGTTTACGTTATTCTATTATACGTCATCAGAGGCAGGTTTTCAGCTTTAAATATTGACAGATTTTCTCAGTAGGAACATGTTGAAGCTTCTAACTCTTCTAAACATATTCATTTGACTGTTACAATCCAAAAACTGTAAAAATGGTGGAATGGAAAGATACAAACAGTATTATTGACACTCTATTGTCAAGTGTTTGCACTGAGACCCCATGTACCATATATTTTATTTTTAAAAAATCATATTTATATCCATTTACATAAGACTTACACATTTTAAAAGAAATACATACACAGTAAATACGTAAATGTCTTAGTATTTTACAATAAAACAGATGGAACAATGTAAAAATGAGTGGCTTCATCTGATAAAAGCTTTGGATGTGCACTACTGCCAAACTTCTGATGACAGAGATGCTGAGAGGAAACGGGGAGGTTGGTTTGTTTTTCTTTTATTTTTGTAGTAATTCTTGTTTTAAACTAATCAATACATGAAAGGAATATCCCATCTTTTGACAAAACTTTTGTGTTTTCTTCCCTATTACCCTGTTCTTGCAGAGAGTTTTAATGCTTTTTCCTAAGTAGTGGTAGTGCACTTCAGGTAAAGTAGAAGTAAGAGATGACATCTAAGGGAAGAAAATAAACAAATGTTAATTAGTGAGATTCGTTGATTCCAGTTTAGTCTAGGATGCTGTGACACCAGAAAATATTATAGCACTAAGCTATTGCATGTTTCACTAAAACATGGATTTGGGGTATCTAAGGGAGACATGCATTTGTTGTTTAATTTTAGATCTGTAGCATAAACCTATTAATAATGCATTTTAATCTTTTACTAATGTATACTGATTTTTGTCCTAGATCAAACAGATGTCTGCTTATGTTCATTTTACAGTTGTTTTCTTGTTTTGGTTCACAAGATCTGGAGACCTTTGCCTGTTTGGTACAAGGTGGAACACACATTTTAAGTGTATAGTCTTTGTTGATGTACTCTGATGCTCCTTGTTCACTGCAGCTTGACAGCATTTACCTTTTTCACCCTATTTCTTTGCTATGGACCAGCTGTTTCCTGAGTATCATTCACATCTTTTTGGAACTCTTCTTCTCTGTCTTTGCAAATCCTCTTTGGAACCCCTCATTGATAAAGTACATTGTTGAATTTGCCAAATCCCCTTTGATATTTCTTTAGAATAAAAATGAAGCTACTGTGTTCTATTGCCTCAGCCTATGGCAGTGAAACTCTTCTGGCTGAAGCCTTCTGACTTTGTGGTGACAAGTATTTTGGTAGAGAAAAGTGTTAGGAAAGCTTAGACCGTGTAACTGCCACACTGTCTGTGTAATACCATTGCAGATGCTCAGCTAGGTAAAATGCAGCTACCAAGCAAAAAGCTTGACCCATCCAATGTGCTTTATGGTAAACTTCTTCGCAAGATAAAATGGCCAGGCACCAGGAGTGTTAAATTTTGTTAAATTTCTGATCTGAGAGTGCACTCAAACTGGGCTGCATGGAATATGTTCATGTGACTGTTCTGAGAATATCAGTGCAGATTCTGGCAGCTTTTTGTGGTGGTTTCAGCAAATGTTTGCAAAAATATCTGAAATGCAACTTGAAAGCATATGAACTGAATCCAGCTGTTGTGGAGAAGCACCATAAGGCACTGTAAGGTTGTACCCAGTTGGTGTTGTTGGCATACACTGTTTTGAAATAGAAGGCTTTGACATTACCTGTAGAAAAGGCAAGTAGAAAGAAAGATCTGCAGCCTGCTGTGGTCACAGGCCACCTCATTTGTTCCATGTGCAACCTGTTGGCAGCTCTCTATTCAGTCGGCTTTCTATATGCATATTCCCCTTTACTATATTAAAAATTGTCTTATATTGTATAGGGTGATAGCTCATCCAGCTATCCATCCCTTCTGCTGCTTAGTTAGAATCAGTTCCTGATTCTACGCATGCAGGTAGTTAAGTCACCAGAGTGACACAACTAGTGCTGTAAGACAACTATGCAAGGTCTTAAAAGCCTGGGACACAGTTTGACCTGGATCTGGAAAACTTCAGGAGGCATGTTGTAATAAATAATCTTTTCTTTTGTCCAAGTATCAGTCAGTTCCTTCCATGAAGAAACTGTTAGGAACTGTGACCACAAAATTCAGAAAACTCTTCACTTGCCCTTCAAACAACTTCAAATTCCTCATAGGAGTGATTTTTGTTTATGCGTTCATACCCGAGATTCAGGTGATTTTTTTAGCTTTTCAAGTTTGATATCTTAATGAAGGAAATCTCTCTGCATATTTTTAATGTCATTCACTGAAAGCCAAAAATACTTTAACTTGCTCTGGTTTCTAACTTGCATTGATGTTTTGAAACTGCACTTATGAACAGTGCATCTAGTTCACACCATCCTGTTGCTTCTCTAAAAGGAATATATGGTAAGCGAAAAGAAATATTAATTAAGTATATTAATGTCAGTCATTCTCATATATTAGCTTTTACATTTAGATGTAAATTTGATGCTTACAGAGCTCTCAAGCATTTAAAATTAGTTTGTAATTAGCAGAACAGTGGACAAGTACCGATGTAAGTATCAGATACTTGAATGACAACTAATACTATAGAAATTGAAGTTAACTTGTATGACTTTGTGCAAACAGCTTTTTGCTCAAACTACTTAACTCCCACATAGTGGAAGAAAAGTTTGCTACTTTACTTCTGCTTGTGGATTGCTATGTTTTAGACAATTTTTGAATACAGTGGGAATAAACAGTTCAGATAGTCTTGCACTAATTTTTGTTAACATATCAATTTTAATTTTCTGCCCTTGTGGTACTCTTCAAACCTATTGGAAAACATCACCTTATGTTCCTGGCTCATCACTGTTGGCCTGATAGGTAGGTTGATGTTTGAACTTAATTTCTTGGTCATAAGTTATTGCTTTCAACATTGCAATTCTGAAGCATATAGGAGGAAAGATATGCATCTCTTCTCTCAGTTTCTACCCCCACTGAACCCAGTGAGAGTACTGTCATTGACTTTACTGACACCAAGCTCTAATCTATATATATGTATATATACACATAAAAAGGTTTATATAGTTTGTGTGCTTCACCTCCATCTTTGTACCTATATTTGGAAAAAGAACAAAAATCTACTGTGCTTATTTTTCAGTGGTGGCATGAAAAGTTCCAAGAGTATAAAATCTTAATCTAGTATAAGTCTCCTGAAGATCTATGGAGTAAGGCTCATGTCTTCAGTAGGATCCTGAGCAATCCATGTTTTCCATTGATAACATTTGCACTAAGCACTTTTTGAACCCGCCCAGAATTAGTAAAATGTCAATGGCTTCAATCCTTTCCCAGTCTTGGGAATCTAAAAAAAATTACTCTCTCCCAAACCCTGGAGTGTCTTAGTATAACAGCTATTCTAGCATGTTCAATGCCTGGTGAAGTTTTGGTGCTACTCAGATACTCTTTCCAGCTCCTCTAGAATCCCCTGAAGTAACTAAATGGAACAAGAAACTTTTACTGAGAAAATATTAGCATGAAATGGTGCTGCATTGGTGAAAGCGCTCATCATGTTAGGATTTATTACAAAACTTGTGATGTAGCAGAAAAATGGTGTATTTCTACAGAACTCTGGAAGAGTGAATCTGAGAGATTCATAGCCACACTGGAAAGAGAAGTGATGAGAAATGAATTCCAGTACTAAATTTGATTCAAAGTTGCATCCAGCTCAGAATATCTTTTCTTTTTCACTGGTGAGTTCTGAATGATTAGAGAAGCTCAAGAATCTCTGTAATAGGTAAGTTCAGAAGATTTTCTGTAAAGGGGAAGTTTTGTTCCAGTTTTATGCAGGTTTCTCATGTTCTAAATTTAGACATATTTCTCATTGAAAATCTCTTCCGCTTTACCAGTTCCCCCCCCCCCCCTCCTCTTCCTAGCTCCTGGTATAATGCCATCAAGTACTCATTAAGTAAATTCAGTACCTGTGCCTACTGCTGTCTCCCCAGTTTTTTTCAGCTTTAAGTTTGAAAGCATACAAAATACAGTATGGTTGGTGAGTTACCAACTGAACAGAGTTTTGTCTTTTTTGCTAAAGTGGTTTCAGCAGAAAGAACCTGATGTTTGAGATGGGAAAAAGAACAGTGTGGTGTATCCTGGGCTGAGCTTGAGGCGTTGTAGTGATCTAATGACCACTGTAGTGAGCCTGAGTTAGGTCTTCTGCTCCATGCTGGCTCTTGCTTGAATAATGCCAAGGAATATTTGGTGTAGGGTACAGTTATAAAGAGCTTTCATGATGGCCTCTTACGAATACTCACAACAATTCAGTGCTGGCTTCTTTGCTAGGCCTTGTCAGCATGAGTATGTGCGAACTGTTGAGCTGTCTAACCTCTGCAGTCGTGATGAAGCAACTGCAAATCGCAAAAAAGAAACAAACCAGAACCTCTTTAGAATCATGAAGAAAATAAACCAGTCTGTTTCCCACTGGAAGGGTGGCTATTAAATCGCTCTGTGGATTTCTGTGACATTATCTGGGCATAGTCTAGTTCAGAACTCAAGTTTCTGCACTCATGTCTGGTGCACTGTTGAAGCCTGTCTTAAGTGAATACAGTTTTAAACTCAATTTTGTCCTTTTTTTTGTTGGAAGTGCTAATACTGTACCTATTATGCTGTTTAAATATTATGGTGTTCCTAGCACTGGGAAATAGGAAGCCAAATCCTGGATGAAGATGTAGTGTAGGTCCTCAAAGCTACCTATGTTCAAGTCTACTGTCTGGAAGACCTCAAGTAACTCACTAAATCTCCCTTGTGCCTTAATTCTCCATCTATAAAATGAGAATAATATGTTCTACATCATAGCGTGGCTAGAAAATGAAATCCATGAATGTTTGTAAGGTTCTTAGCTTCTACAGTAATGCAGGCCATGGAAATGCCTAGGTAGCTAATACCTTTATTTATACATGGAATTTGCCTTGGAATGGATTCTTGTCTTAACAGCTTCATTGTTGCCGAAAAGTGCAGGATTAAAAGCAAAGCGTGCAGATGAGCAGCAGAGCCAATGAAATTCAGTGATGCAATCATTAAATTATTCCATCTATCACTTCAACTATAAAGTATTGTTTTTAAAAGTGAGAAACTTTAATGGAATTTAGGTAGTTTTAATGGAATTTAGATGGCAATACTGTCATACCAAGTTCATTCAAGGGTTGCAGAATGTAATCACTACAGGCAGGATATTAAATTACTTTGAGACAAGTCTGTCCCTAGACTTGAATTCTCTCATGAGGAAATAAGCAGTGGTATTTGGAAGAGGCCAGTCTGTGTATTCATACTTCTCAGAACTTCAAGCAGGTATACATAGCTTTAGCATCCATATACCCAAGGGAATATCTGCAGTGGGATTTGTCCATTCTCCCTGCCCTCTTATGATGACTTTTAAGTTTTGCGTATTTTTTTAATTATGATTTGTTTGTTACTTTACCAATCACTGCTGAGTTAGTGCATCTTTTGGAAACTGAAAAGATTTCCAGAGAAAATTAAGACTGGTATACAGTAACTTAATTAGGATGATGAAAAAATATAGATGAAATTCAGTATTTGCTAACTACACTACCTGTCTGATTGTAAGTAATTGTTAGTAGCTTGAATTATTTGATGGTCAAGGATGAACTAGTTAGTTGGAACATAAATTAGGAAAATAAAGGTGATAGCCCTTTCTAAGTTCATTCTCTAAAATACATTCTACTGGCTAGAAAGGCTAATTAGCTGAAAAATTTGTTTAGCTGTTATATGCAAACTTAGATAAAAGTTAGCAAATTAATTCCTCTCTTTCTGAAGGTTTCCTTTCCAGATCTAAGATTGCTGGATGCCCAACCCCCTTTTTTTTTCTCAAACACTGAGAGTATGAAGCTAACCCGGAAAGATCAACAGTATGCCAAGCCAGTGCTTTTCCATTCTCTAATTCAGCTCCCAGACTATTCATCCTATAGTTACATGAACACAGCTGTTATGGTGTGAGACGGACATACAATAAAGTCAGTTTAGCATACAGAATAAGTCCCTTGCTTTTCAACAGTAAGTGCAGGAATGACTGCATACCATCAGTTGCCATCTTCCGTGACTGCCCTGATGTTGTGGTTAATCTGAACCCAGCTGGCAGCGTTTCCGAGGAGCCCGGCATCATGCTGATCCCATGAACCTCGCGTGGAGGAAACTGTCGTCGCCAGGAGGGGCCACGTCTGAAGTTCTTGTCATCACTCTGTTAACACAGAGTTGTATTTGGTAAAGCAAAATCATAGAATCATAGAATAGTTAAGGTTGGAAAGGACCTGATGATCATCCAGTTCCAACCCCCTGCCATGGGCAGGGACACCTCACACTAAACCATGTTACCCAAGGCTCTGTCCAACCCTGCCTTGAACACCACCAGCGATGGAGCATTCACAGCTTCCCTGGGCAGCCCCTTCCAGTGCCTCACCACCCTTACAGTAAAGAACTTCTTCCTTATGTCTAATATAAACTTCACCTGTTTTTTTAACCCTTTGATTCCTTGTCCTGCTGTATGCTGCCTCTTCCCACTGTCAAATGTATTCCACAACATCTACCCTGCTCTGTTGCATTGTATCCAGTAACTGCAGTGCATTTGAGACACTCTTGCAAAGGTAAATGCTTTAGAAAAGTTAAATGCTAGGGTGGAAAACTCTTCGTAGATCTCTGGCTCAATATTGTAGAAGTTTTTGTATCAGCTAAATTAGAACTTCCTTAAAAATCAGGTATCTAACAGATACTGTTACAGAAAGCGCATGGGTTTGTCACTGCATTAGGAGGGCTATGTAAAGCACTAATAAAGAATTAAGCACTCATGTGCATGCACAGAATTCATAGGCTTCTTAAGTCCTTAAAGTTTTATTCTTTCTTATGTGCAGAAGTCAAAGACTTGATTTTTTTTTTTTGCGCTGGATTCTTATCTGAAGATGAATTTTTTCCATAGGTAGACTTGAGATTCCCTACCCTAGATAACTGCCCCAAATATCACTCTATTGCATATTGATTAACTTTGAGAACCAAAAAAAAAAAAAAACCTTCACCTCAAAACAAGCTACCAAGCCCTCACTTTTATTCTGCCATCCTCATTTTTGAAGAAAAAGTGTGTCCTAAAGAACAGGCACCTTCCTCCCATCACCGCTTTCTCTGGCCAGTGAAACTTCCAGTCCTTTCTGCATGTTTCCCCTATGGAGAATGTTCATTTTAAGGTAAGAGTGCAGTGCCAAATTTAGCATCCAAAGTGAAGTGAATATGTAGCCATACTGAGGTTACCTTAGAAACCATGACTGGCATTTCCTAATTTTTTCTTAAAGCTGTAACTGAGTCTTTTTAACAATGTGCAAAGTAAATGCCTTCATGCATTCGATTTAATTTTTATATTTTACTGTGATATATTATAAATACTGAAAATAAAATTAATTACTTCCTCAAGTCGTCTTTCAGTTCCTAGTGCTAAAAGGTTGTTGTATTCTCTCTCAAGGATCTGCCGTGCCTAGAGATACCAAAGTGAAAAATTAAAATGGTTGAATATGAACAAAAGGCAATAATGTGTACAGATTAATCAGAAGTAGCATGAGCAAACTTGCCTGGGTATTTTGTGTTGGAATCTGTAATAATAATGCTAAACTGCTGTAATCAAAGTTTTCATCCAGTGCTATAAGTGAACCATGTACACCACTTTCTAGAATATTATTTGCATATTCTCGGAGGCCAATAGCTTGGAGCCAGCGTATGACTCGGTCATTGCTCCACACCAGCACATCTGTAAGGACATAACATCAGTTCAGTCTGCTGATACATGATAACTTCATGTTGTCATACATGAAAACTGCTTATTTCTTAAAAGAGGAATGCCAGCAAACTATTCATATAGAATTAAGAACACCTATTCAAAACCCTGTGTCATTTTAGATACCTGCAAGCTAAATGTTTCCAAAGGAGAAAGGTGCCTCCAGAGGGCATTTCCAGAATGCAATTCCTCCTACCTCCTACAGCTAGCCTTGTCAATTCTTAGGTGAGTTTTAGCAGTGAATGGACAGAGGAGAAATACCTATTCTTCAAGGCTTCACTTTAGAGTTTTGTATTAAACATTCTGAGAGTTGGGTGAGCACCTGCCATTTTATAACATGCCATAAAGCAAATGAGGAGTTCATAGTGTTACAGGGTAATATTATTTTTATTTCAGAAAGTTGGTTGAACTGTCAAGGTCCGTGCCAGTTATAAAAATAAGGAAAAACAAATGGGCGAGGAAACCAGTTTTGAGAATTTTGCTGTTATAGAAGAAGTAGCCTACCCTGCCTGTAAGATTCAAAGAAAGTTAATTATAGTGATCTTTATAATTGTGTGTGAAACGTAACACTTGAGTTTTGTGTTAGTAAATAATGAGGCCTTTTCCTGAGCCCTTGGACGTCCAGCTAAGGACTGTTCTGTTTGCAGGCATTTGCAGTCGCCTGACCCAGAGCATCCCAAGGTTAGGGTCAGGATCATCTGAAACAGTGTGGCAGCCAGGGATCACTGAGACAAAATCCCACTTGGGACAGTGCCAAACTGACAGATGCACATATCATGATGTGTACATCAGGGTGAATGAGGCTATGGGTTATTGCCCATGTCGTAGGAGTGACTGGCATTGAAGACTCACCAGAATTTGAGACTAGTACCCAATTACCCTTCAGTCTCCAGCTGTACCCACTCAGGCTGACTGACAATAGCCTTTGTGTTACTGCCTGACATCATCTGCCTTAAGCAAATGCGTGCTTTCACTGTAGCCATTTCCCCTTCTAATTTCTTTTTTTTTAGCTCTTTAGCTAACTGCTGTAGTCGCTAGAGGGGGAAATCAAGAAACTCACTTCTGATGATGGAAAAAAAGTTCCTTCAACCCTAATTGTTTTTATATATATATTTGTATATGTGTATATATAACAGGAGGTATATCTGAAGAAAAATATTCTGTGATGCTCTAGAGAGCTTTGCACAGAAAAATAACTTAAAATCAATTAAATTTAGTAACACCAGTTCTGTTAGGAATTATTACTATATACCAACCATCTCAGTGGCCACCCCTCTAAGCAACTTTTCCTGTAATACATATTTTGAAGTAAGAAATCAAAGGCAATGATTAGGGTCCTGAGTGCTCCCGTTTCCCCCTGGTACCCCCAGCACCTCCCTCTAAGCTGCAGGCTATTTGGCCTTCTGCTTCTGAGACTGGAAGAGGCTAGAATAAGATAAGATCTGTTCAAAAATCCAATTTAGCAAAATGTGTGAATCAAAACAGCATTTGTACTTGCAGCCCTGATTTAGCAAAGTACTTAACTGTACATAATTTAGGGAGATTTTGTGTGTTCTGAAGATAGGTGAACTTAGGTTAGTTTTACTTAAAACACATGGTTAAATGCTTTGCTAAAATGGTCTGACAAAGGGTTAATAGTGCCAAGCTTCAGAAGAAGAAACATTCCCAGTACTTAGTCCCGTGAACTATCACCTTTTATTTCATGCTGACTCATTTCTCTTCGCTTTTCCAGTTCTTTTCTATCATAATTCAACCTCTTTAAACACATGATTCCATATTGCAAGCTTGTTCTGTTATTTAAAGAGAAACATTTACAGAGTTAATATAGATAATCTTAAAGATGGGAACATATGTAGGATGTATTTCCTGCATTTCACATGAGGTGTTTCATGGTGCCCATGTAGCAAATCTTCCGGACAGAGGGGAGAGCAAAACCATTTAAAAATCTCCACGGACATCAAAGATATGAAATGAATGAAACAAAAATGAATATGTTTGAATAAATGTTCTAGTATAAGAAACCCAAAACATTAAAAATGGTATTCAGGAAAGGTCAGCTTTTGTGAGCCACGAAATGTTTTGTCAAATCAGACCTTAAAAAAGTGACAAATCAGACAGTACATTAACAAAAATCCACTTCTTGTCACATAACCATCATTCTCCCTGAAATCTAAATGCCTTTATTTCCATATTTCCAATTTAGTTTCCTGGTTATACCCCCAGATAACCTGAACAACTGTCAATTTGCTTGTACTATTAGCAGCTTTTATGTGCTACACACAATAGCTTTTCATTATTATGAGATCTTAGGGATTCAAATCTTAGTGTGCCACTTTTTGCTACTTTAGACCACTTAATAAATTATTACTGTTTCTGTATTGTCAAGGCTTTACTTATGCATTCATAGTTCCCCGCTCGTTATGAAATTTATCTGTACCAATATCTTTAGTTCTAAGAGACATAATTTCAATGTGGTTGCTATTACTAAAGGACTCTCTCACAATTCAGATTTCTGACGCTCAGCACTTACTTTCCTGTGTGGTTTTCCACAGCAGAACAACAGAAAATAAGTAAGTAGTTTTATTCTGTGCAGTACTGAGCACTACATCAGACACATAAACCTCTTTATAGGTATAGACTTTATTCCAACATACCGATGAAAGCTATCCACCATTTTTAAATGCACACGCAGATCTTTCTTTGTCAGGTGGTCTAACATCCTTGCATCTACCAGGCATTCCATGAAATAACTTCGGTACTGAGGTAAACCCAGACTGGGGAGCCATTCATTACCTATCCATTCATGGTTCATATCACCATAAGCCAGGGTCTACAGGGGAAAAAGAAAGGACAGGGAAAATGCGTTCTTTAGTTTCTTCAAGGTCACACCACAGACTGAAGACAGAATGTCTGCTATGCTTGTTTCTAATGAGACATCCTAGCTTAGAAATATGTCTAAAAAACCTCACATTCTGTTTTGACATTGGAGGCGAAAACCACTATATTTGTCACTAATAGCAGTTTTGCCTGTTGTGTCTTGTTTTATATTTGTAGACATTAAGCAATTTCTTTTTGTAACAGGAAATCATATGTTCAGGGTTGAGTTTTAAATGCAAGCAAAATTACACACTTGAAATGTGTTTCATAATATTACTTGCTTTCAATTGACCTTCTAGAATATTTACGATTGATAGGCAATTCCTACATTGAACTTGGTATACAAACATGCCCTCAGGGATTAAACTGAAGTTTGCGTAGTGGGGGCTAGGATTTTGTAAACAGGCTCTATTGACACTTCCTGGCTACACCCCTGTAAATCCTTTTGAGACTAAAAGATTATTATGTTTGTCAGACAAGTTTATGCTCACAATCATTCATCATCCATCACAGCAGGTGACCAGATACATTTTATTAAGGAGGCATTTTCAGCTGTGAACAGCTTAAAACTATCATATCATATGTGGAGCTCAATAAATTAATTCTTTAAGACAAGAACAAACCAGATTCCTCCTAGCATTCAGGCATTAAGCTACTTCATTGTTGAGCTGAATTTTGATGGAGTGAAGAAGAAAAAAACACAAGCTATTTTTATATGGGTTGCACAATTAAGATGCAAAATAGACTTTTCATCTCACCTTTGTCAATTATATTGTACCACTAAAACTTAACAGAAGTGAACTCAAACTGCAAGAGTAACACTTCTTCAGGAGGATTGTGCTCAGATTTGAGCATCACTTTCAATCCTAACTATCTTTTTGGTTTTGTTTTCAATGTCTCCTGTCATTCTAGACAAAAGGATAACAGAGTGCAAGCTGGATATATTTTCTATGGGGGAAAATATAGTCCCTTCATCTTTCATTCTTGTTAGATTTTGAAGAGAAAAAGAATGCTATAAGTAAAGCCAATAAGACTGTATAAAACAGTGCATCTATTACAGAAGTTGAAAAATGTAAGTAATTGATAGTCTAACTAAAGTGAAAATTTTTCTCCTAACTTTGCAAGACTATTTGTAGACTGATAGTTGGGTTTGATTTATACAATTGTTCTAAAAAAATCTGGTGCAATTTTAGAAATGTTAGATCTCAAACTCTTGGCATGTTTTATTAGCCTATTCTCCAAAATGAAGAAAATATTTTTCCTAGATTTAGCTGGGAAGTAGAAGATATCTCCGGAGTGTAGCCATTTCTTTTAAGAGAAACATTTACAGCATATGTACTTCTTTGTGCTTTACCTAGCAAACCTGTCCAGAGAATATTTTCTTTATATTAGAACTCTAAAACGTGTAAATCATAATTCAATCCCTGAGATACTGGCACAATACTATTCTTCCCTATGCATATGGATAACATTCTTAATTAACTTTCCATTCAAAAAAATCATGCGAAAGGGTCATACCTGAGCCCAGCTGCCTTCTTCAGATTCTTTCTGTGTTATCAGCAGGAAGCAATTAGTAAAGCACGTAAAAAGACAATAAAAATTATTTATAAAAAGATGTGGCTTTCATGTGTATGTTAATCTTAGTACAAATGAAAGCATACATGTAAAATGTGTCAGTAAAACAACTCCAGTCAGTGGCAATGCCCTGGGCTACCCTACCTTTAAAATTACAGTACCAAACCTGTAAAAGCTTAATAGAGCAAATCTAGCTGAATTTTCAAGATATAAGGTAATTAAAGCTTGTTTAACTTTACAGCATTATTTAACCACTTTTTATGCTTTCACAATCAAAACACAACAATTTACTTACAAAATGGGGCATTACAGATGCCATTTTTTGTTTCTAGTTAGGTGTTACAATATTCACAATAAGAAGTTGTCTTCTTGTCATTGTATTGTAAAGGAACTTTTTCTATAAATTTATTTGTGGTGAAACTATTTTTCTGGCTGGCCAGTTAAACAGGATCAACTCTACTTCTGGTCAGTGCAGTGCTGTTGTATTTGTATTATCTTTACCAACAATAACAAAATTGAAAATGAGCTCAGTTGTAAAAAAAAAATGTTGATGAGAATTTCCTTCATGTGCGTTCCTGAGAAAATTTATAATAGCATAGCAAGCATAAATTTCTAAGAAATAAGTCTTTATTGTATCAAAATTTAGCCTCAGTACATCCCCCAACATTTGTGGATGGGGCTGACTATAAAGTTTCCTAAACTGAAGACAGTCTTTTCAGACATCTCAATGTAGGATTGTATCACACATGCACTGTCATGGAGTTACGATGTAATGCTAAAAGAAAACTGCAAAACCTCATAGTTTTCAAGTAAAAGATAGATAAAATTCAGAACTATTGAATAAAATCTATTAATACTTATGTCATCATCTGCCCCCAGAGCAGGGAGAAGCTTGACAAAAATCAACACATAAATGATACATTCCATGAACCCTTTTCGTGGTTTAAGCTGAATCAAAAAGCATGAATACGCAAGTATAGACGCTAAAGACTACGCATAGTCTTAGCATAATGAAAACACTGAGTTGTGTAATTCACCATTCTGAAGCCTTTTGTTTTTTTCTATTTCAGCAGATATAAAGCTATATTTAGGAGACATACTATAGAGTATAGAGGAAATGTTGCACCTGTCACAATGATTTCATTTCATTAAATGAGGCTTCACACTGACAGTGAAACCATTATGTACTGTAAAATTCCAATACTGGTTTTAGGTTAAGACAATTTTTGCGATTCAGTGTGTAATTTCTTTTGCTCAGAAATGGTGTAACAGTTCTTTAAATTCAATTTCACTACTCCCTGTGACTTCCTAATGGCACGCCTGGGAAGCATCCTACAGAAGATGTGGCATCTGTAATACAAAAGGTACATCCTAGCTCTCTTTCAAGCACTGAAACCATTTTAAATTAAATTGGAAAGACTAACCGTTTTAGCTGGAGCAGCAAGATTTTCCATTTCTTCATGGGTCACCCAAACATTGCCTGAGGGCTATGGACAAGGCCCGCAGGAAGGCAGGTGGGATCCACATTAGGTAAGCAGTGGTAAAGAAGAAAGGCAGCACCACTGTAAGTTAACAGCGCATAGCATCACCATCAGCACAACCACATTCTTGCCTCTACTGAGCTGCAACTAAAGACAACTTTACACAACTTGATTTGTATCTTTCATCAGAGGGATCTGAGCAGACACGATGGAGTGTTTCAACTTGAACGAATGGAAGAAATCTGGCAGAGCACCATCACAAAGGAAAGAATAATAATTAAAGTTGCATTTCACACAGAAGTGGCACATACAACCTTTAGCTCATGGCTCTGTCTGGAGGTAAGCTTCAGTCCTCAAAGATTTTACAGCCTAAATATTCTGCACACATCACATACTCATTTTGTAATTTAAGTAATGATTACTCCTAACACGTTTCTGTAAATTGAAATTGTTGAGAGAATTCACTTGTAAAACACTTTTTCCTCATCACGTTTTTTCAAGTCAGATTATTACTAGGACACTTCGATGAGGCAGGGAGGGGGTGTGGAAGTCTGACGTTATTTTCTTGAGAGCTGAAGTAAATTAACTCCTTTCCCGAGAAAGAGAGGATACAGAAAGACTTGGGACTCAGAAATCCACATTCCAGGGCAGGGCAGCTTTGTGTTGCCAGTTACTCAGGGAGAGTTAAAAAAATACCAAGGCAAAATTATTACCAGTGTTTCTAGGTTGAATATGCTGCAGTCTCAGTGTCAATGCTCTTATGCTTTGAAATACGCTCTTGTGCTTTGAAAATAAAAATGATTTTTGTTTAGTAATTCAACATGATGTTGAGCGTATACTGCTTTACTTAGGTGACTTTCATTATGATTCGTAGTATTACCATGGTTATGACATATACAACTGTGCTGATGGGAGAAAATATCAGATGGGGGAACTATGATATTTAAAGAACCTTAGCAAGTTAAAGATAAAAGGCCAGTCAATAGGAACATTAGAATCCTGCTGCCCATTGCTTACACAGCTCAGTGGATCTGGTACCCCTCAAAGGTATCTCAGTTCCAATTTTCACCTTGAATTCCATGAAGATTAGAAAACATGAATAATATTGTTAAAATAATTATTACTATTAGAATTCTGTGCGGCACTACTTAAGTAGTAGTCTTTGTCCTTCACATCTATGCCATATTTCCCATTTGATCAAGGAAAATTCATTTATTAGTTTTTTTCAGTCCCTGTTGCCTCTTTCATAGCCATCAACATCAGCCTCTCAGCATGAAGCTCCCATTATCTTCTATCTGTTTTATCTCATCAGTTTGGCCTGTTATTTTTTATTTTCCACTAAAAGGTGTTTTTATTTATAAGAATCTGCTTACGCAGATTAGATAACATCTGAAATTATGCAGAAAAGGTGAATGGGAACAAAGTTCAAAAGAGCTGAGCTACTATATAACCTTTCCCCACTCCTGCCTTGCCACCACCGCACTCCTCCAAACAAAGAAGAGAAACAAAGAGAAACACAATCTGATTTAGTTGGATGACTTGAAGGAAGAGGAAGGCAAAAATGCAGATAAAATTACAAATAAGACGCTCAATACCGGTTGTTTAGAGAACATCAAGGTTAATCAAAAGCACAACTTAAAAAAAAATCAGAATATCTGCTATCAACAATCAAGCAAGTGATGAACAGGTCCTTCTAAGTCTGTGTAGGACAGGTCCCACTGATTGTGAAGTGTTACCACAGAGCCACCCTCATACTATGAAAGACTTTCTGCAGACTCCTGCAGGGGAAGAAAAAGTTATCTGAACAGGACTCACTGTTCTGGACGTTGGAGGTGCTGATGGACTCGTCAGTGATACCATCTCCTGGATTGCTAATCGGAGCTTTAAGCGATGAAGAGGATTGCTGATTCCAATTTCTCTTTGGATCTCAGTATCAGACAGAGCAGACATAATAGCTCCACTCTTCACATTGGCACGGCAGGCAGCAACATACCAGGCTGGCATGCCTAGCCAGAGCTGTTGAGAGAAAGGACACATTCATTTCTCAAATGAAATCCACCATCAAGGCACCTATCAATCTGAATAAGCCTGGTAATACATGCAAATTATCATGAATATCATAGTCTTTAATGGAACAAAATTGTTTCAGAAGTTTTGCAATTGCCATGGCTTCATGCGAATTCTTTTTGTTGCTTTTATTGTAACCAGAACTTTAAGGCAAGGGTTGCTTTGGATAAATTCAGAGCTGTGTGTCTCTGTCATCTGGGCTCGTCTTTTCCCAGCCTTCAATAAGTAAGTAGTGGCACAAGCCAATGTCATTGCCCATTTGATATTCTTGTCATATACAGAAAATAATCTAAGAGGAATTGATTATATAATTTTTCTACTTTTGTACTAAACCATTTTTTACTCTTTTCCCATGGTAGTCCCCATGGTGTACTCATGTGGCACAATCTTAGACTTCTCAGCTGTTATTTTCTTGGCAGAAATAAACCAAGCGCAGTCCAGATACCAATCTAGTAAGGACAGCTTACTGTGAATTTGGGAAGAGTCTGGTATGGTGTCACATCCCAGCTAGAAATACTGGTTAGAAGCTGCAGCAAAACATAAGCCCAACTACATTACTTGAGGATTTAGATGACATGTATTTCTGACTTCATGCTTTTCCACTTCTTATACTAGTTTTAGCAGCCTAGGTCAGTAACAGCCCCCTGCTTCACCTCAGTCTTTCCTTGTAAGAGGTGCTCTCTACTCCTAGCAGTTTTTCCTGGGACTTAATGAGTATACATTTTTTTGGGGTTTCTCAGCTTTCTCATTTTGTGCTGCCTCATTAATGACTGTCAATGTCTACAGCTCTTTGCTCCCAAAGGAGATAATTCCATAGCAGGGATACACATGTGTGGGAAGTTGTTGTCACAGTATTAAATACATTGTGCTACAGCAAAACCTGTGAGAAGGCCATAAGCAGTGAATGCCATAAGTACTGAGAATGTGGGGATAACACCATGGAAAACAGACAGGCCTAGCTTTGTGCATCTTCAGTAGGCCAACAGAATTAGCTAATTTCATTAACTTTTTCTCTTAATAATAGCTTCTAAAAGAGGACACAATTTCAAGAAAATGAACCAAAATACAACACCAGTATATTCACCAAAAAATGTGGAAAGCAGAGATAACCCTTTCCACAGAGAGGAAGAGCCACTGCCTTCCACTCAATGCTAGTTTGAATCTTAAAAATATGAGCAAATTTCAACCAACTGTAATAAAATACAAACTTTGATGAAAGTAAAAATAAATGAAAACCAAAATTATATGTAAACCAAAAATTACGTAAAATAAAATTATACCCAGTTGCATTTAAACAAAAGCCCAGGAGGAAACTGACCACAGCCTTGAAATGTATTTCCTCTTCAGGAACCTACTTAGTGAGGTTCCATGGGATATAGCCCTAGAGGGCAGGGGGCCCAAGACTCTTGGTTGATATTCAGGGATCACCTGCTACAAGATCAGCAGTGTTGCATCCCTACTAGAATTAAGTGCTGCAGGAAGGCCAGGAGACCTCCTTGGATGGATAAGGAGCTGCTGAGGACACTTCGAAGGAAAAAAGATGCTTATAAATGGTGGAAGCAAGGACAGGCGGCCTGGGAAGAATACAGGGATGTTGCCAGGGAAGCTAGGGACCAAGTTAGGGAAGCTAAGGCCCACTTAGAATTCAACTTGGCTAGGAATGTTAAGGATAACAGGAAGGGATTCCATAGGTACATTGCAAATAAAAGTCTAGGGACAGCGTGGGCACCCTCTGGAAGTTACTGGAGAACTGGCTACCCTGGATTTGGAGAAAACTGAGGTTCTTAATGACTTCTTTGCCTCAGTCTTCCTTGGCAAATGCTCTGACCACACCACCCAAGTCTTAGAAGGCAGATGCAGGGACTGTGAGAATGAAGACCTTGGGCGCACTGTAGGAGAGAATCTGGTTCAAGACCATCTTAAGAACCTGAATGTACACAAGTCCATGGGACCTGACGAAATCCATCTGCAGGTCTTGAAGAAGCTGGCAAATGAAGTTGCTAAGCCACTGTCCATAGTATTTGAAAATTCATGGCAGTCAGGTGAAGTTCCCGACGACTGGAAAAAGGGAAATATAACCCCCATTTTCAAGAAGGGGAAAATGGA
>JANRGW010037032.1:0-15044 GCA_024733675.1 Psilopsiagon aymara | reverse complement strand
GAACTTCACCTGACTGCCATGATTTTTCAAATATGATGGACAGTAGCTCAGCAACTTCATTTGCAGCTCCTTCAGGACCCACGGATGGATTTCATCAGGTCCCATGGACTTGTGCCCATTCAGGTTCCTAAGATGATCTCGAACCAGATCCTCTCCTACAGTGGGCCCAGGATCTTCATTCTCACAGTCCCTGCTGCAGAACAGCCCATCACCACTACATCTGCAGCTTCAGGCAGTGAAAGAAGTGTCATATTGATGATAGCAAAGGTTACGTGTTTAATGGTCAAATTGTAAGCCTATCAACAAAGGAAAACCATGAAAGTGTATCTGAAATTTTAATCCGTCTATAGCCGCTGATTCCTTCTAGAGCATCTCCGAGCTGTCAGCTGCAAAGATGAATTCAGCGGCTTTGAGCTGTTACCAAACCGACCCCTTCCACCACCACCTTGTCCCACACCACATCAGAGCTGGAGACCAGGACATCCCATGGTGGTCGGGGCTGGGCAGCTAATACTGTTTCCTAGGGATGGAACTTCTGGGAATAATTTTGGCTTTTTTCTCCAATGCCTCTCTCCTCTCAAAGAGAGGTTGCCTGAGGCCCCACCTGAGCTGGCTGCCAAGCCAGTCAAGACTATTAGTAATTCCTCATCTCCCCAGTTCTCAGAGATGGATTACACAAATGCAAATGTAATACAAGAAACATACTCTTCTCATGTGCTCTCTCAAATATAGGTATCTCTGCTTTCCCTTATAGCCTCCTCAATTTCCATTTTATTTTTAATTTACATACTTGTTCCAGCCTAGCTAGTTTTAGCCCATTTACCACACTATAAAAGATTCATAAAGTTTAACAGCAATAATGCATCATCTTCCAGATACATGTTTCACTAGACTCACAGCCTATAGCTTGCTTTAGCTACTCAAAAACATTTGCTTTATAACAACACAGATGATCCACTCGACATCAGCATTTCTGGCAATATATTTCCTCCACTGAGAGCAAGGAACCACAAGGCAAATCTGAAGCAAGATTCAGAATCTTTTGGTGATTATTTGCTGGTTTGCATTCTTGCAGAAGTCCTAATTTATTCCATATCAAATCTCTGTGACACCACTCAGATATTCTGTCTGAGAAAGCCCTGATGGGCAGTGTCCTTAACCTGTCCTCAAGAGTCCTGACTATGTCTGCCCTTTGTAACTAAAAAATACAGAGCACCCAAATGGACACTGCCAAACTATGATCTGAGTTTGCCAACAATAATCAGTCTCTAAGGTCTTGGGCTGCAAGTCCACTCTGAATACCAGCATCACTGGGAAAAAAAATCATTTGTCTAGGTTGTGTTATGTCCTGAAACCTTAACATCTTTCATTTCAAGCTATCATTGCTGTGAAGACCTTAGGAAACATCAAGAGCCATCTCCTGCACTATTGCAATTTACATGTGTTATCACCTATCAGTCCACAGCACAGAGCAACAATCTACTTTGATCTTGAAGTTACCCTTTTCTCATTAGAGACATACAGCATTGTTTCCATAAAGCGGTGGCAACTTCCAGAATCCCAAATCATACTGATTTTCTCATTGCTTTGCCCTGTCTGTCTCTTTATATATCTGTAATTGCCAATGACTCCTGCATCAGTATCAGGCAGCATAAGCATTTGTCCTTCAGTTTTCTGCTGGGCAAAACACCGGCAGTTGACTAGCCCTGCTTCACTGGCATCTCCCTTCAATTCAACATTACTAAACAGGATCTGGTTCTGAAGTTTCTCAGTTAGCATTTTTTTATTTTTACACCTTTTTCATGAGTTGATTGGATTAAAAGTAATGCTGACTACCAATGACTCTCCAAAGTCCTTAAGCTCATCTCTAGAACTGTGGCTTACTGCTAGATGTTACTGTTATTGGCTACACAACCTAGAGATCAGATGCATATTTGTCCAAACCTTCATTTAGCTACAGTAAAACCAAACAAGGCTGTCTCAGGGAAATGAGTGGGACAGCACAAAACAAGTAAAAAGCTTTCCCAGCCTTTTCATGACAAGTTTGCTTATGGGTATCAATATTCTCCAGTGCCATTAACTCGGCTCTTCATATTACCTGACCTGAAATTTTCACATCTGTAAAATCACTGACAGCCTCCTCAGTGTCACCGGGAATCTGAGGCAGTATAAAATGTTTAAGCCTCTTCCTTTCACCATTCAGGGCCCTCTAATGACAATCCTGCCACATGTTATATATACACTGATAACAAAAAACTTGGTACCTCTATATTCTTCTATTTTTGGCAGAGCATCTTTCTGAACTAGGGCTCTACTAGTCACTGTTCCTTTCTTTGTTGTAGCTTGTATATACTTTTCCAAAACTTTTCTACTTTTCTACTTTTTTAATTTTCCAAGTAAAAAACAAACCAAAAAAACAAAATCAAAAAAACCCCGAACAACAGCCCACACAACTATATTTAACACAAGTTCTTGAGTTTGTGGCTTGCACTGCCCTGCCATTGATAGGAGGAGCACTGTGTATACCAGTACCTTTATAGGAGACAATTAACTCATATCAGCTGAAACAGGCATCCTACAGTCTCCTCCATCCACCTAAGTTGGTAGAAAAAATGTTCTGACTTAGGAGAGCCCATAACCATGGTGTGAGATGCAATTCTCTGTGAAGGAACAGCCCCCCAGCTCCTCAAGCAATAAGACTTCCCTTGCTACAGCAATTAACTCATTTCCAGCTATAAAAAGCTCTAAATCAGTCTTTGCTTTCATAGGAATGCAGGGAAGTATTTCTAACAGTTTGAAATTCAGCCTGAAGGACTTACTGCTAGTTTTCATAAGTAATGGGCATAACACACTACTGGTGGCCATGGACAGTTTTAGGCAGATATATATTATCTGTGAGTTATTAGGTATTAGGTAGCTCTGCAACACCCAATTGCTGAGCCAAATCACACACAGCATCTCCCCTCCAAGATAGAGAAGAAAGAGGGCCTTGGAAGAAAGACATACTTTTCCCCCTATTTCTCAGCACACATCCTGAAACTTTCCCTTCAGCAAATTCAATTGTTTTTACATGGTTTGACAGGAGCAGCCTGCAGGCAAGGAATTCCACCACACACAGACCTGTGTTTCAGTGTACAGCCCCAGCACACCGATCCATCCATTGTCTGGCCTTCCCACACTCATCACCAATGCTGAGACATTGCTCTACAACTTCAAAGACCTCACATAAAAATTGATTTAGCAGAAATGTAGATACCCATGTTCATGCTGTCTGTAAAAGATAAACTGAATGATTTTTGATGACTGGTTAGCAACAGCTATTTAACATTAACCTTTTGACTATCATCTCCATCCATTATTTACCAGACCTTGAATAGTGTTTCTAATGGTTAGAAAAGTGCAAACACATTATTTAAATTACAACACCTCAAGTCCAAAGGAGGGCCACAAGGATGATCAGGGGACTGGAGCACCTCCCGTATGAAGATCGGCTGAGAAAGTTGGGGCTGTTCATCCTGGAGAAGAGAAGGCTGCATGGAGACCTCATAGCAGCCTTCCAGTATCTGAAAGGAGCCTATAAGGATGCTGGAAAGGGACTCTTCATTAGGAACTGTAGTGACAGGACAAGGGGTAATGGGTTTAAAATTAAACAGGGGAAGTTCAGGTTAGATATAAGGAAGAAGTTCTTTACTGCGAGCGTGGTGAGGCACTGGAACAGGCTGCCCAAAGTGGTGGTAAATGAACCAACTCTGGCAGTGTTCAAGGCCAGGTTGGAAAGAGCCTTGGGCAACATGGTCTAGGGTGAGGCATCCCTGCCCGTGGCAGGGGGGATGGAAAAAAATGATCTTAAGCTCTCTTCCAACCCTAATTATTCTAGGATTCTACGATTGTAACAATCACAGTACAAAGCGGTATTTTGTAATAGGCAGATTTACCAGAAGAAAATAAATTCAAGCTTAGAAACTATTTTGTACTAAGATAGCACTAAGCATCTGATTCAAGGAGCAGAGTCTGCTACATACAGAGGTGAACAATCGCTTCCAAAGGGAAAATAAACTGACCAGTGTATAACCAGAAGACCAGGGCAAAAGCAAATTAAAGAAGGACACATACTTTTCTTTTTTTGTTCTCATTTACTATTCGTCAAAATCCCATTTGTAAAGGCTTAAATTCTGCCACAGAGCTTCTCCTTTTCCTCAGTATATGTATTACAGCTTATTCGGTATCTCCTACTCACTTTCTTCTTAACATCTTTGTAAAAATATTAGCAAACTTACAGGAAGAGAAGTAACTGTCAAAACTGGAGTACACACCAAGACATGCCCACCTATATTTGACCCCTATGTGATGAGATTGATGTGAATAAGATTAATGAGTCAACTATTTCTAGATGAGGTAGAAGACACCCAATTATTTTGCAATTTCAGTACAAACCACCATACTCCTTCTGCAATGTTTGATACCTATGAAATAGTTGTGAGCAATTGTTCAGTAGGACATCATGAGTACAAGCCTGATTCAAAAAAAAATACAAAAAATATCGCTGAGATTAAAAGGAAATGGGATAAGTGTACAGTTAGAGCAATCCTCCAAAGCCACTGGCTTTAAAAGTTTTTCACTTGACAAATTTAAGTTGCCACAAGATGCTGTGCAATACAGCACGATTAACTGCCTGCCTTTCAGCTGACCTTCCACAGGGACTTGGTCTTACAGTTCCAAACACCATCACATTGAGGCATCAACAGTCCCCACAAACCCTGACAGGAACAAGAAAACCTATACACCTACTTTCACGCAATGATCTCTTCCAAGTTTGGTAGGTCTCCATTTCAAAGGACTTCTCATCGCACCTTACAGTATTCCTTAATATTTAATACAGACATCACTGTTTTAGAGTGGGTGCAGCCTCACAGAAGGGTACAGTGAGAAATCAGGCGAAGCAGTGGTGATGCTTGGCTCTATCACTCTTGACAAGCACCTAATAGTTGGTTGACAAGTATGTCTGTTCATAAAACACCTATAGTCAGCAGAACAGGGAATGCAAAATTACTGACAAGAGTCCAGCAACAGGAGTTCACTCTCTCCCTTTAGGTTAAACCACATTTAATAAATAAATAAATAGATAGATAAACTTTTAAAACCCTCAAAACATTTCAAAGCAGAGACAGTGCCAATTTTCTCTGAAGAATGAATATATAGGTTTCTTCATCTGAAACCTCTCAACATCTTGGGATGGCAAGAGAGTCCATACCATGTAGTAGCATTGCACCAATGTGCTCTTTGTGAACTGTTTAACGGACAGGACTCCTGGCCTGCAAAGGCACCTGCAAGAATAAGGAGATATGGAGGGACACAATTTTGGTATCTCCACCTCCTAAATACCCACAGTATAATCTCACTTTTAGAGCTGAACCAAATTCATGTTGAAAAAAATCTTTTCAGTTCTCAATATATAAGATTATATAAGCTGGGCTTTAAATCAGCAGCTTTTAAAATATGCATTTCAAGACACCAGAGGAAATCAGAAGAAATTTTACCAAAGTTCATTATAAACCCTTTTAAAGATGACCTACATTTGAACTTCCATATCTTATACGGCAAGGATTCACTTCAATTACTCTATTAATCCAAATAAAATGGATTAGTCATAAAGACCTTCAAAACAGGTAACTGGAACAAGCATCTCAAAATCAAGTAGACCTCCAGAAGTTAAACTTAAAGCTTTGGTCTGATTTGAGGAAGTTAATTTAGTGTTATTTTCAATTTTAACTGAAAACATAAAATGTAGAAGCATGGCTTACTCTATTTCTGGTGCCCAGCACTGGAGCTGGATGTCCTAGCTTCACCAGACCACCATCACTGAGGGACATCATGACCTGAGAACAGGACTCCCCCATCATGGAAGCAACACGCCTCCAGAGGAATGGGTCATTCAACCTTCCCAACAACACCTGCTCTCACTTTTTGCTCAGCTCGCTAATAAAAGTACTGGTGGGAGTGCTACAAGTCTCATGCTATGTGTGTATCATGAGACTCATAGCAGAGGCGTACAATTAACACCCCCAGGCTGAGCCAGGCAACAAATGTATGGCATCACCAGCTGCTGCTCAGAGACTCCCCCACTGCACTTTTATTTTTATGGTAAAGCAAGGAGCAGCTCGGTACCCTACAAACCTCTGCCACTTTTGCCCGACCAGAAGAGTAATAAAAACAACAAAGCTCCTACCGGAGAACAGGATTCAGAGAAGGTAGATACTGCTATGGCCTTTTGGGCATTACTGTGCAGGAGAGGGAATAAAACTCAAATTCAGTACAGCAAACCACCTCTTGCAGTCCTCTCCCCTGCTTTGGGGAGTGGAAGCCTCAGTTCCCAATAAATCAGCTATCAAAACAAATGTCACCTGCCCCAACTACAAAAACTGCTGCATTCCAGCAAGGTTTTGCTGCTGTCTCCAACGTCAGATCAATTCCATCAGGTGTTAACTCCCCAGTATACTGGTAACAAGATTACATACCCTAATTGAAGCTGCACAAAGCACTTTCCAGTAACCAAATTGTGAAAGTGAATAAAAATACTTTTAAAAAAGTTTGTAACCAGTTAGACATTACAAGAAGAAAATATTTGGGGTCTAGTTACCAAATTTCCGTGATGGAAAGAGCTGGAGCTTTGAATATAAATTTATCTCTTGCTTTAAGCACTGAATCCAGGATTCAATCAAACAGAAAGTATAATGCAAGCTCCCCATTACTTTCATGGAGTTTAATTAAAAGAAACTTTAGTTACTTTAGTTAAAAGAAACAGTCCTTAATATTTAACAGAATACAAAACTAGTCCACCTAGATTCACACACATCTTGCCAGTGCTTCAGCAAGTGGTAGTTTCCATAATTAAGCACAGTAATGATGTATTTGCCTATACGCCCACCACTAAGTATGTGGCAAGTTAATGAGATCCATTGCCAAGGGTTCAGCCTGCACCTGCGGCACCACCTCTGCATACAAAACATGGCTGATGCTGATTTCAGCAAGTTATCCATATCTGGAGAAGCATCTATCAGGGACAAAGAAGAGACAATGTATTAAAACTGTCCACAGCTACCTTCAGGTATCAGGAACAAGACAGGATACAGTACATTAGAGCTTGCAAATTTAATAACCTATTTTGGAGGCAAGATATTTGATCAGTCAGAATGTGACTGCATGTGATGCAACTGGGAGCCTGTCTGGTACAATGTTTTGCAAAAACAAAGAGTCTTTAGGAAAATTTCCTTAAATCCTACCCCCTTACTTAGAGTAACCAAAAATGTGCCTTTATATGTACTTTTGGACAGAAGGCAGAGGTGTAAGTGGAAGCAACCAATCACAAAACACAGCTAGCAAAGGCAGGACAGTGCTGAGCATGCAGGGGCAGCAGCATGGCTTCAGGATACACTGCATGACACTGATGGGAATACAGACACCATGCACCAAGCAGGCTTGTGGTCCTTGGGCTCTCGGCAGTCACCTGGATAGCAAGCAACAAGTGCAATTAAAATTCGTACATCAATGAAAACTAAAGCATATGTGCATCCATTCATACCTGCTATCTGCAAAATCTCTTGCTAGTGTTTAACTTTCCGCACTGTTTATATCACTGCTTAATTAGGCCCCAAGGGTGATTTTTAATCTAATTCACACCAAATAAATACTAAATAAGATTTACTCCAGTGTAAACAAGGTGAGAAACCGCGCAAAATGCCCAACACAAATATTTTTATTTTCCGTGTTTCTAGTTGCCAAAATCTCCCACAAATTCCTTTCAAAAAAAGTTTTAAATCACTTCTCCACAGACTTTTGATTAACCACTTTGCAGTGCAGCCTATAACCTGCTGGTTTAACCTAGAAAAACTGCAGGTACAGGGCACTGCTTTTCTACAATCACAGAACTACTGAAAAGAGGGGAAAAAATAATCCGTG
This sequence comes from Psilopsiagon aymara, assembly GCA_024733675.1. Taxonomy (NCBI): domain Eukaryota; kingdom Metazoa; phylum Chordata; class Aves; order Psittaciformes; family Psittacidae; genus Psilopsiagon; species Psilopsiagon aymara. The sequence continues at coordinate 7,088 of JANRGW010037032.1, read as the reverse complement.
CTGAGTGCCATGCCGCTGCCACCAGAGTGCTAATGGTTTAAATTTGGCTTAGTTTAAAGTTTGTGTAGTTGTTTCTGTGACCGAGTGTAGGTAAACCAACCAGGATGCCTCTGACACGGCCACCACTCTTGGTGTGCAGGGCAGGAGCTTCCTCCTGCTAAAGGTTCATTCAAGAAATCAGTTCTTGCCTGATCTGAGCTCACTTTAGGAATGATTCCCAGCTGCAAGAGAGATCAGAGCCCTGGCTTCTCCCTATTTGCATTTTGCTCGAGGCAGATAAACGCCGCCACAGGGAATGATGCACAGGGATCTCTCACCTCCATTCATCTTTGATGTACTTCCCCATAACACATTAGCACAGCTATGGCTCTTCTCCAGTCCTGCTGCCAGCGACACTATCTACAGCCTGGAAAGACAAGAGAAGGTGTTTGACATGTTCTTTTCCTGCGCCCAAGAGAAATGTATTACCTGCCCAATAAACCTGGTTATCTATTGAACAGACAAGCTGGAGTCCTGCGAGCCTCCTCAAAATCAGGTTGGTTACGTACCAGCAATCATATTACACAACACTCCCCCATTTATCTTTTTATTCAAAAGCACTCTTTACAGAAGACAAATGAAAAGCTGAAACAGCAGAATCCCTCATTGCTTCCAGCATTCTTCATTGCTAGCAAAACTTGTTCCAGTAACAGTGGAAGACAGATGAGATTATTTCAAGACTGCAGGCATAAATTATGAATATAAATGCGACAGAATACGTTACTTCACACTGCCCCTTCCGACACATGGTCAGAGAACCAAAATATGTGCATATAAGGAGATGAACAGGATAAAGCCAAACAGTAGTTTGTCTTGCCCCCAACACTAACACTTGGCATACATGCATAATTTTTCTTTATTTTGGGAGGGTTTGTTTAAGATTTTGCCCAGCAAAACCCCTGCTTTCTGGTCAAATTTGTCATCATTTCTCAATACCTGGACAATTAAAATTAAAGCAGCAGCTCACTTTACAGCACTGTAGCCCTGGAGTCCCCAATTTTTCAAAATGCTTGCTCTGTAAGCCCAAAATACACAGCTCTCTGAGGTTTTTTCCCATTATCATTTTTCAAAGCTTGCTTCTGGATTTGGTTTATGGGGGTTTATTTGTCTCTACTTTCTACGCTAAAGTGCCAAGAAATACAATAAGAATAGGTGCACACTGTTAATATTGTGACTTCTCTGTGGATTTATTTGAAGAACAGTAGAAAGGCTAAAATGAGTAAAGATTGTAGCTTTCCTCTTCATTAAACTACTCTTCATCCATGCATAGACACCTAATTCTCCCCTGAGCTGCCCAAAGTATTAAAGTCACTTCAGAAAGAAACTCAGACAGCATTTTACTTACGTTTTGTTTTACAAAAACACAGTTATATTTCTGCTGCAGGACAGCAGCAGCAACCGGAGCAGCTGTCACCCTGCTTGGAAAGGAAGCTACAAACTAGCCTGGAGGTGCTCCAGCACAGAAACAAGATGACAGCCAACCTTCTCCCAAGTAATCTAACCATCACCCTTGCAACCACACCAGGAAAAAAGAACAGGGCAAGGAAGTAAGTTAATGAACTCTCAGTAGGATGGCCCACAAAACCATTTTGTAGGGCAGCTTCTGAATACTGCTGCCACAGAAGTTGGAGGAGGCACAAAAACACTCTCAAGAGCACGAGGCCGTGCCACTGAGCCAAAGCGCCATTGTAGAAAAGTACACAGCAGTGAGGCTCCCCAGATTTAATTCATCAACCTATCCTATACGGCATTCTACTACAGAAGGGGCTGGCTCCAAACTTACAAGAAATGTTTTATGAATGGCAGTACTTAAGTCTGAGCCTCAACTTTTTTTTATTTTTTTTTAATTTTCTTTTACTTCCAAATTGGGAATTTTAATCCCTACAGACCTGCTATCAAATTTTCCTCTCTTTTACAGATGAACTGTGACTTCAGGTCAAAGGAGGTGATTCTACCCCTTTATTCTTTTCTTGTGAGACCCCACTTGGAGTATCTCATGCAGTTCTGGGGTCTTCAACCTAAGACAGATATTGGGCTACTGGAACAAGCCCAGAGGAGGGCCACAAGGGTGATAAGGGGGCTGGAGCACCTCTGGTACAAAGACAGGCTGAGAAATTTGGAGCTGTTTAGTCCGGAGAAGTCTGCATGGAGACCTCATAGCAGCCTTCCAATATCTGAATGAGGCCTCCAAGGATGTTGGGGAGGGACTCGTCATCAGGGACTGTAGCGATAGGACAGGAGGTAATAGGTTCAAACTTAAACGGGAAGTTTAGGTTAGGTCTAAGGAAGAATACTTAGGCAGAGTCTCCTCTACCAGGTAAGAACTTTACTGTGAGGGTGGTGAGGCACTGGAACAGGCTGCACAAGGATGTTGTTGCTGCCCCACTCCTGGCAGCGTTCAAGGCCAGGTTGGACAGAGCCTTGGGCAACATGGTCTAGTGTGAGATGTCCCTGTCCATGGCAGGGGGTTGGAACTAGATGATCTTAAGGTCCTTTCTAACCCTAACTACTCTACGATTCCATGATCATGGAAGTTGCAACTGTTGTTTTAAAGTTGTTACTCATTTTGGAGCCCACGTGCTATTTCAATTCTGACTACCATGGTAAGTGCAACTTTCTGTACTTCAGATGCACCCCTGGATTTAACATGATATTTAGAAAATTATAATAATAGCTTAGCACTAAATCTAATCCATTTGCTCTTTAATTCAAGGCTTGGTGCACAAAGTAATGAAAACATGGTTATGGAAACGCACTGAATGATTAGGCACTGAAACCTGAAAAAAGTACTACTTTCAATAATATTTTATTTCTCAAAAGCTTTCTATCAGTTGCATTGATTATACAATCATACCGATTTTTTTCTACTTAAGTATTAAAAATTGCATTTAAAAGTTAAAGCATTAGCTATGGATCTTGTTTGCTTTGTTCTAATTCTAATTGTTCTGTTCTTGTCAGCAACAATTGTCCTGTTAAGCATCTTCAGCCTAAGTAAATATTCACCCATTAGACTTTTACTATGACATTTGCACAGAAAGTAAAAACTGGCATAGAAATAACTCTACAAAAATATATTGTAAAAGACACTACATTGGAGAATTTTATATTTTATGCGATAGCCAGAGCACAGCAATATTTTGAATGGAAGCCACAGTCTGTGCCTTACCCAGATATTCTGCTCATGCATCCCAGCCTTCATGACTACTCAGATAAAAGCATTCCTGTGATTAAGCATATATCATCATTTAAGATAAACCAATAAAAGCCAATTAAGGCCACAACACATCACACATGGTTTTATATACAACATTTATTTGACAGCTACACACAAATGTAAGCTGTTAGTTTTAGTAATTAGCAGTTTTCATGCTTTGTTAAGATAATGGCACTAATCCAGAGAGAGAAAGGTAATTCACAGAGAAAGATCTCACCATGGCCATTAGCAACCCAGCTAACAATGTGTGGCTGTCCTACAAAACTCATCATACAGTATATCGTAGAGCAGTGCATAATCAGGGGACACTGTTTTATGTAAAATTTAATATCAGCATATTTGAAACAATGAGGCCATCTCCACCACCTCACACCATCTCCAACTTCTGGAAACTACATCAACTACTCAAGCTTTGCTGTTACAGTTTATAGTATTATCCCAGTATCTTGCTAAAATTATACCTCTGTAACTCCAAGTTGCCTATTTTCCAAGTCTAGTAATATCACTGTGGGTTCTAACACCCAAGTTTTTCTGCAGTTCTAGACAAAAAGAGGAATGAAATTCCAGCCTGCACCCAGATCTATATTTAAACCACAGTAGATCAACTTAGAATCATTGAATGGTTTGGGTGGGAAGGTTAAAGATCATCTACTTCCAGCCCTTCTGCCATGGGCAGGGACACCTTCCACTAGACCTCAAAGCCCATGCAACCTGGCCTTGAACACTTCCAGGGATAGGGCAGCCACAACTTCTCTGGGCAACCTGTTCCATTGCCTCACCACCCTCACAATAAAGAGCTTCTTTCTGACATCTAATCTAAACACGTGCCATTCCCCATTGTCCTATCACTACCTGCCCTTGTAAAAAGCCTCTCTGCAACTTTCTTGTTTGCCACTTTAGGTACTGCAAAGCTGCTATTAGGTCTCTGAGAGCCTGAGGATCAGTCATTAACCTTCTTCCCTACAGGTGAGCATTCGCTCAGCATGGATACCATACAAGATGTTAACAGTCATGGTAGCTTTACGATAAAGGTTAATCACATCAATTCCATTTTTTAAAGGAGAAATAAAGATCTATTGGAGTGTTCATTGTACCACTTTCAAAACAGAGGAGAGATTGCTGAGAAAAATCTTCAGTTAATCACCTGGAGGGAGGAACATGCAGGGAATTTTGCATTATTAATGAAAAACTCAGCAATTATATAAGTAATAGTCTCCTTCCATTGCATAATATGGTTAAAGTTGCTTATAAGGCTTCCTGATACACCCCATTTCAAGCCAAATTAAAGCAGCTTTCCCAGTTATGCACTGTCTTATACACTTTGGAGTTCTGGGGTTCATCCATGAGCGACATTAAAACTTAACTTGTTTATTTCATCCTACAACCTTTTAGTGTGCTGCCTGATTATGAAGATTATCTTTCTCACATACATGTTACATCAAAACCATGAGAGAAATATGCCTCAGCACAGCTCTATATTCAAAATACTCAACCAAATGCCAGAATACCACTCCAAGTCCCAGGTCTGAATGAAGCCAAGAAATGTTGATTTGAACACAGGCATCCCTCATCCTAACTAAAACTCCACCCCACATCCTACCAGCTACAGACTCTCTGATGCATTTACAGAAATTCCACTGTGAACATGAAAATATTATTGAAGAACTTCAGTCAAGCAGTGTTCATTAAGCTGTCTCAGTTGCAATCGGAGTTTTATGATAAAAAAATCAAAAGATGAAATCTGTCCCTAAGGATGTATATATGCAATTCAGAAAACTGTAGGAAGAATATACACACAGGCCATCTGTTGTGAAGTCAGTCAAAGAACTGTATCTCACTCTGCAATACAAATGATCTTCACTAAGCGACAGATTTTTCAACACAGTATTATGAAAATAAATATGAATCTTGGGTAACCTTTCCCACTTGGTCCCATATGAGGACTGAGCATAACAAGCTTCATTCAATGTCTTAACTGCAGCATTTCCGCTTCTGTCCTGCATTTGACAGTCTTCACTGACTACTCCTGGATCAGTGCTATGCACCTTAAGCAGCCTTGTTCATTATATGCACCATAACTTAGATACTTTCAAATATAAGAACAATTATGACATAGTCACACTGATAATATTCTGAGAAAGGAAATACCTGGTGCCCGGTGGAAAAAAAGCACATTAGAAAAGAAAAAAAAAGGGAATAATAAAACTATTAAATGTCAGGGTGTACTGGCTGAATTTGTAGGCTATCACACTTGCACAGCATAATGCACACTGTCAGTAAGTCTTGCTACCTTTTACACTAATTCACATCCATTAAAAGGTGCAGCTTTATGACACCCCAATGAAATAAGGAATCCTTTTTATATTTCATTAATCCAATCACAAATTTTGTTGCAAATGTTACAAACATGCTCCACTTGGGAAAAAAAAAAAAAAAAAAAAAAAAACAAAACAAACAAAAAAACAAAACAAAACAAAAAAAACCCAACATAACTAATATATTTGAGGAACATGAAAAAGGAAGAACCACCTGCATCACTGAGCTCAGCCCCACACATCCACATAAAAATGTGGTAGAAGTTTAATCTAGAAGTCCATAAAACACCTACTCTGCGTGTCTCCTCATACACTACCATCAAATCCAAACATCAGCAAAAAACCAAGTCTGGAGTAAAAAAATGTAGTCAGGACTGTAGGATGGAACAGAAATACAAAACAACAGATCATGGGCATCACCATCTGTTGGGTCAAACACCAGATGATCTGGGAACATGCATGATCCCATGTGCTACAGCAGGAAGCCAAAGATCTCGACATTCTTTGATAAGGATGAACATGCTTTCCATTCCTTAAACCTTATAAACTGATCAATCCAAGCACACAGACAACAACATGTGTCTAGTGTGACCTAGTTTTAATACACTGTTGACAATAATACAAAGAGCTATAAAAATCTATAGACTCAAGTTGCATAACAGAAAGTGAAACTACCTTGGATGTAATAGCAGAGACAAATTCCAGATAAACAATCCCTCAGACTGAGATGCTGCTCTGAAACTTCTCTCACCTCGCGTTTAAATCCCCTCTAGACTTTCAGGCTAAAATAATTTTGGACAAATGCGTGCCCAGGTCATCTGATGCCAAATTATCATTCATCTTGAGATGCCAGGCTAATCTTCCCTTTTTGTCATTTATTTATGGAGGAGTATGAGAGAATCTGGAAGACTGAACTAGCAAACGAAGCAGTCATCACATAACCTCTGAAGATGCCTCCAATAACACACTGCACATGGAATTCCCAACACACACATTCTTCAAAGTATTTTAGAAACAATTCTTAAGGTTCACAATAAATTTTTTGTCCTCATGATAGGGACATGCTCCTTACTGAGACACAGAATTCAAACTTGAGAACACAACCCCAAGCGCTGGGGTGTTGTCCAGCTGATAATGCAACATTGCCCCATACTGTACATACCTTTTTCTTTTTCTGGAGCCTTATGGACCCATGAAAATTTCACAGGGCACTCCAGTATTTCCATGTCTAAAACTCTGCCTTCACATCCTTTATACTGCAGTTACCTGTCTCTAAAATAAATACATGTAGTGTACAAAATGGACAACTAAAAAGGCCAGGTCTCAGCTCTTTCCAAATCAACCACCTTCTGAACATGAGTATGCTGTCTAATATTTCTCTTTTGTCATTACCTTTTATCCTCAATGGTCAAGCACTATTTCACACATTGTGAAAGAGCATAAAATCATAGAATAGTTAGGGTTGGAAAGGACCTTAAGATCATCTAGTTCCAACCCCCCTGCCATGGGCAGGGATACCT
>JANRGW010037030.1:0-15440 GCA_024733675.1 Psilopsiagon aymara | reverse complement strand
AAATGTACTAAGCAGTAACTAAAACATTGGTGTTATCAGCGCTGTTCTCAGGCCACAAGTCAAAAACACAGTGCTGCGCCAACTACTAAGAAGGAGAAAAATGACTGCTGCTGCTGAACCCATGACATATACACATGCTGGTTATATTCTCATTTCATTCTGTATACTCACAAAACTTGATTATCTAAATTTGGTGGTTCTTTTGATTTCTACAAAACTAATAATGGGCAAATCCCCAAAACTTAAGCTAGAATGACAGAGGTTGGGCTTCATATTCCTCCATAAGGTGTACACTATTGTTACTGGAGTACACTTTCTGCTACTCCAGAAAGGAAAATGTTGCTTTTAGGTCCTTCATCATGTTAATATCTTAAATCACAGATCAAGACAGTGGGATTGAGTGCACCCTCAGGCAGACTGCAGAAGACACCAAGTTGAGTAATGCAGGTCACATATATGAGGGATGGGAAGCCATAGGGATCTGGAAAAACTCAAGAATAGGGCCCATGTGAACCTGATGAGGTTCAACAAGGCCAAGCAAAAAGTCCTGCATAAGGCAATCCCCAATATCAATACAGGCTAGTGGATGAAGGTATTTAGAACAGCCCTTCAGAGAGAAAGTTGTGATTGTATGAAAAACTGGATGTGAACTGGCAATGTGGCTCACAGCTTGGGAAGTCAACCATATCCTGCAATGCATCAAATGAAGTGTGGCCGGCCAGTTGAGAACAGTGATTCTGCCCTTCTGCTCTGTTTTGTGAGATCCCACCTGGAGTACTGTGTCACACTCTGGGACTGCTCAGCAGAGGAAAGACAAGGATCTAATGGAGAGAGTTCAGAGGATGGGCACAAAGATGATCATATGGCTGGAGTACCTCACCTATGAAGACAGGCCAAGACAGTTGAGATTGTTCAGCTTGCAGAAAAGAAGACTCTGCAGAGACAGTATTGCAGCCTTAAAGGAGCTTATAAGAAAGATGGGAACAAAATATTTAGTAGGGACTGTTCTGAAAGGAAAAAAGGTCATGTTTCTAAAATAAGAAGAGAAGGTAGATGCAGACTAGATATAGGAAGAATTTTTTTTATGACAGTGGTGAAACACAGGAATGAATTGCCCAGAGAGATGATAGATGCCCCAAACTGGACTGAAGGTCAGGCTGAATGAGGCTGTGAGCATCCCCATTTAGTTCAATTAGAAATAGAACTGTCATACATTTGTAGAATCATGGAACGATTTGAGATGGGTGGGACCTAAAATCTTATCCAGTTCCAAGCCCCTGCCATGGGCAGAAACACCTTCCATTAGATCAGGTTGCTGAAAGCCCTCAATCCCACTGTCCATGTCACCAAAAAGATGAACAAGACCAGTCCCAACACCGATCCCTGAGGGACACCACTCATTACGGGCCTCCAGCTGGACATTGGGCCATTGAGCACTACTCTTTGTGTGCAGCCATCCAGACAGTTCTTTATCCACCGAGTAATCTACCTAGCAAATTGATGTCTCTCCAACCTAGAGACAAGGATGTCATGTGAGACAGCGTCAAACGCTTTGCACAAGTCCAGGCAGATGGCATCAACTGCCCTGCCCCTGTCCATACCCAATCATAGAAGGCCACCAAATTGGTCAGGCAGGATTTCCCTAGTGAAGTCATGCTGGCTGTCACCAAGCACCTTGTTGTTTTTCATGTGCCTCAGCATGCCTTCCAGGAGAACCTGCTCCAAGATTTTACCAGGCACAGAGGTGAGACTGACTGGGCTGTAGTTCCCCCGCTCATCCATTTTCCCCTTCTTGAAAACGGGGTTATATTTCCCTTTTTCCAGTCATCAGGAACTTCACTTGACAGCCATGATTTTTCAAATATGATGAACAGTGGCTTAGCAACTTCATTTGCCAGCTTCTTCAGGACCCATGGATGGATTTCATCAGGTCCCATGGCCTTGTGTGCATTCAGGTTCCTAAGAAGGTCTCAAACCAGATCCTCTACTACAGGGGGCCCAAGGCCTTCATTCCCACAGTCTCTGCGTCTGCCTTCCAAGACTTGGGTGGTGTGGTCAGAGCATTTGCTGTTGAAGATTGAAGAAAAGAAGTCATTAAGAACCTCAACCTTCTCCAAATCCAGGGTAGCCAGTTCTCCCAAAAGCTTCTGGAGAGGGTCCACATTGTCCCTAGTCTATCTTTTATTCGCAATGTACCTATAGAATCCCTTCCTGTTACCTTTAACATCCCTAGCCAAACTTAATTCTAGGTGGGCCTTAGCTGTCCTAATCTGGTCCCTAGCTTCCCGGACCACATCCCTGTGTTCTTCCCAGGCCACCTGTCCTTGCTTCCACCTTTTATAAGTCTCTTTTTTCCTTTGAGTTTTCCTCAGCAGCTCCTTATGCATCCAAGGATGTTTCCTGGCCCTCCTGCAGCACCTCCTTCTAGTTGGGATGCAACACTCCTGAGCTTGCAGCAGGTGATCCTTGAAATCTACCAACAGTCTTGGGCCCCCCTGTCCTCTAGGGCTATATCCTATAGAACCTTATTAAGCAGGTTCCTGAAGAATCCAAAGTCTGCTCTCTTGAAGTCCAGGGCAGTGAGCTTGCTGCATGCTTTTCTCACTGCCCTGAGGATCTCGAATTTGATCATCTCATGATCGCTGCAATCAAGGCTGCCCTGGAGCATCACATTTCCAACCAGCCCTTCCCTGTCGGTGAGGACGAGGTCAAGCATGGCACCTCTCCTTGTTGGCTGCTCTATTACTCGCAGAAGGAAGTTGTCTTCCATAAAACTGAGGAACCTCCTGGATTGTTTGTGTTGGGCCGTACCATCCCTCCAAAAGATATTAGGGTGGTTGAAGTCCCACATGGCAACAAGGGCCTGTGAGCTTGAGGCTGTTCCTATCTGCTTATAGAGTGCTTCATCCACAGAGCCCTCCTAATCAGGCAGTCTGTAACAGATCCCCATAATAATGTCTCCCATCGCTGTTCTCCCTTTAACCCTGACCCACAAACTCTCTGCTGACCTCTCTCCTGTCCCCAGACAGAGTTCCATACTCTACAGCTTATCCATAACATACACAGCAATTGCTCGAAACCGCCTGCAAGGCCTGTCTTTTCTAAAGAGCCTATAACCTGCCATTCCAACACACCAGTCGTAGGAGCCATCCTACCATGTTTCTGTGATGCCTATTATATTATAACCCTGTAGACGTGCACACATCTCTAATTCCTCTTGTTTGTTCTCCATTCTACAGGTGCTTGTATAGAGGCATCTGGGCCAAGCTCCAAATGAAACCGTCTCATTGGGTGGAGCAGCTGGAATATCTCCACATTGCTCCGAGCATTTATTATAGGTGCTGGTAACTGACTATGCGTGTTGGGATGGAATGATGTCCCCCCACCACAACACATCTAATTTAAAGCCTCCTTGACCAGTCTGGCAAGCCTCCTACCAAAACCGCTCTTCTCCTTCTTTGTCAGACCTGTGTTCAAGGTACCCAAACCCCTGCCTATAGTACCACCCTTCTAAACATTTATTAACTTGGCCAATCCCTCCTAGCCTTTTTAAGGACCTGTCCTGTATCCTGGAGAATTGAGGAAAAGGCAATCTGAGCTCCAGAGCCCCTAAACACCTCTCCCAGAGCTCTGTAGTCCTTTGTGTTCTCTGGGCTACTGCTATCTATATCACTAGTGCCCACATGGATCACTAGAAGTGGCTAATAGCCAGTGAGATGGACTAGAGCAGGCAGCCCCTCTGCAACATCCCTGATCTGAGCCCATGGTAGGCAGCATACCTCCCTTGAGACTGGATCAGGCAGACAGATGGGTGCCTCAGTTCCTTTCAGAGTAGAGTCCCCTACCACTGCGACCCACTGCTTTTTTCCTGGCAGCACCAGTAGTAATCGCCTTTGCCAACGTGTCAGTCAGTTGTTCCTGGTGCTAGTGTGGTTCCTCCTCAGCCCCCTGTAGGACAGCAAAGAGGTTCTGGGTGGGGGCAACAGATTTAGGAGGAAGCCCCTTGCTTTTAATTGTCCTCTTCCTCCTTTTTTTTGTGGGTTTTTTTTTTTTTTTTGGTTGGTTGGTTGGTTGGTTGGTTGGATTGTTTTGTTACTCTTTCCCAGCTTCCTGGGTTAGCAGCCTCCTGCTTTCCTCTATGAGCTACATGAGGCCTCTGCACGGTTTGGGTCTGGAGCAAGCAGTGCTGCTTCTTCACCGCTCCCTGACCCCTTTCAGCCCATTGACACCGTCTGCTGCAGGAGGACCTCCACCGGGGCGCATGGAGTGCAGCCCCGCCCATTGTGCACCCTCCTCTCAGGGGAGCAGCGAAGGCGCTCACTACACCACAAGCTCTGCACTGCAGCCTCCCCTCTCATCTGCTGTGTCTGTGTGCCTATGCTGGCCACTGCCGGAGCAGCCAGAGCAGAGCTTCCAGACCGAGCCCTGGTGATACGGCGGGTGATCACCATCCCGCTCACCTGCCAGTAAATGAAAGCAATTCTGCTGATAGCAGTGTCTGAAATTGGTCATACTCATCAGCCTAAAAATGCAAGCTTCTACCAACTACAGGTAATTATTAGCTCAGGTAAATATTCTAATTCTCTGGAAGAAATCAAGTATGGGGCAGACTTTAAACACTTGATTAAAAATTATCTGCTGTTTCTGACAGAACAAGTTGATTTTCTTAATCCAGTGTCATAGATTTTCTCCATATATTTCATAAGAATTTATTGAAATGCTTGAGTATCAATAAGTTTTAAATGTGATCAGTCATCCTCATAGCAAAAAAGTGTTTCCTGATGTTCAAAAGCAGACTGCTGCATTTCAGTTTGTGCCCTGGGCCTCTGGTTCTGTTACTGGGCTTCACTGAAAGAGCCTGCCTGCATTATCTTTGCATGCTTTCTTCAGGTATTTATTTCCATCAGTAAGATCCACTCTGAGTCTTCTCTAGGCTGAACAGTCCCAGCTCTCTAAGCCCTTCCTCACAGAAGAGATGCTCCAGTCCCTTAATCATCCTTGTGGCTTTTTTGTTGAACCCTCTCCAGAAAACTGTAGCATATTTAATGAAAGCAGTATTTTGTTTGCCTTTGTCTTATTCCAGTTTTTATTTTAATGACCTGCATAGCAGCCTGATATTCCACAACATAATTAAATTCATTAAGTTCCCTCTTTATGAAATCTCTTTATTCATATTCTTTGTGCAAACCTTATATAATGATTCAAAAAAAGAGTCTTTTGAGTAAGTTATCAGCATCCTCACAAATTCAGCAGGGACACCAATAAGTTTGGAAGTCAAACTTTTTCAAGTTTAGTTGTCAGCTACTGGTTCTTTCAAGAATATGGAATTTACCAAGAAACCGAAAAATTGTGCAATCAGTTCAAATATTTTTTTTTTTTTTCTATACAGGTACTAATGGAAGATTTCTGTCGCTTTATGATCGCCAGTGGCACTCTTGTTTTTTTCAAAGCCCCAAAAGGATGACCAAAGTAGGAAGTTAATTTTATTTATGACATTCTGAAAGGCCAGAACTCCCACCTTTACCATGTTTTGGTAAAGCAGAGACACACAAAAAAGAGAAATTGTCTAATACCATTGATATGTTCCCTGATTACAGTGACATAAAAAGGAAAGGTAAACCAACCAAATACATTATTAGCAGACCAATATACTTCAGAATTTTTCCTTTCTAGACCATACAGGTAGGTATTTATGGTAGCTTAAGCTTGACTATCTGCCAGAAGCCCATCAAGATCCTCCCTCACTCCCCTTCCTCAGCAGAACAGAGGGAGAAAATAGGATAGAAAAGCTCCTGGGTTGAGATAAAGACAGAGATCACTCACCAGTTACTGTCACAGGCAAAACAGACTCAACTTGGGGAAGATTAATTACATTTATTGCTAATTAAAAATAGAGTAGGATGGTGAGAAATGATGGCAAACTAAAGGACCTTCCCTCTACCTCCACACTTTTTCCAAGGCTCAGCTTCACTCCTTCGCTCCTGACTCCTCTACCTCCTTCACTCCCAGCAATGCAGGGGAGAGCAGTCAGACCCTAACAGCCATTTCTTATTTTTCATACATTTCCTCTGTTCCTTTCTGGGTCCTTCTCACAGGATACAGTCTTTCAAGAACTACTTCAGCATGTGTTCTCTCCATGGACTACAGTCCTTCAGGATAAGGCTTGTACAGTGTGAGTCCTCTGTGGGCTTCAGCTCCTGCCAAGAGCTTGCTCTTGTGTGGGCTTTCCAAAGGTTGCCACTTCCTTCAGGATATAACCATCTGCTCCAGTTTGGGCTCTTCTGTAGGCTGCAGTATGGATATGTTCCATCGTTGTCCTCCATAGGCTGCAGGGGTCTAGATCTACTGTGATGGATCTTATAGAGTTATGAGATGGTTAATTATTCTGTATTACTTGAGTTGTACTGCAGGATCCAACACACTGATGCTGGGCTTAGGTTAGTAACTCTCATTGCAATCCTGACAAAACTAACCTCTCAGATGTCTGCGAACTCTCTAGCACAGCCAAGAGTTTCTCCTCTTCCCATTTAATCCAATTGGATACTGAATAATGCTTCTTCTTAGGAAATCACAGCTCAAACGTCCTTGACTTCAAGTCTTCCACATTACCTCAAGAGTCTATAAACAAATACAGAGTGACCAGAAAGATTTTCTAAGGCCTAATTAGAAGAGCAAATAGGTCACACTCCCAAAGTCTCACATAATACAGCTGTTCCCACTGTGCATACTGAACTGTAACTGTGTTTCTATCATAAGTATTTTCCAGGAGTTTCCCATTCATTTCAGTGAGCTAGCACCAGAAGCAGGGCCAGTATCCTAGGGGCTGTTCATTCAAGTGCTACAGAAGAAAAGCAAAATTGCTACCTCCATTCATTTCCTGTTTCTCTTTTTCCAGCAATTTCATTAGTGTTTGGTGCTACCACACATCACTCAGTCTGGGGAAGACTGTCAGACTTCCCATAAAAATTCTTACATAGACAGCTTTGCATGTGGCTGCATTAAAAACATTTTCTAAGACTGTGATCAAATTACCAGGTGATTCAAACCATACTCATACCGATAATCTGTTCTTTTCAATGCTCTACTATCCCACTGGCTTAGCCTTAAAAGCAAGTATTTTCTACAACTATAATTTTTTTTATGATTGCATTCAACTATGCTAAGGAAGAACTATCCCTAGAGTAATGCTGCTTCTAATGATGTTCGATTTCTTTGTTTCAATAACTGATGTTTTCCCACTTAAAAATTACATTTTGGGATCTGCCCTATGTATTCCAAGCAACGTAACTGTGCTTTTACCTCTATTCACTCAAACAAATCTTATCACTAGGTCAGATGTAGAGTACTAATGGTTTTGAAGTGAGTGTGGGAGACTTAGAGGGTGTAAAATAGAATATCACAATAAAATGCCATCTTTTTGTCAGCTATTGAAGTTTACCATTATGGAGGGACTTCCTAACAAGAGATGTTTCTAAAATACAGAATAACTGCCAGGGCCCTGAGGCCACTACTAGAAATCATGTCCCTGTCTAGTTCCTGTCTCAGGGCTTGCCCACCTGCCCAGGACCCCATGTCAGACCTGCTCTGGGCCATCAGTCCCTGCCCCAGTGATACCACAGGAGAGCTGGTCTACTGCTCCCCGCAGCCCATCCCTCAATAGTCATGGGCCAAGCTGAGCTGAGCCCACCTGTAGGCCCATGCCTGGTCCAGCCTCATCCCAGAGAGCTCCCCGATGCCCAGGGCTGGGGCTGCCCCAGTGCTGCTGTCCTGCTCCTGGTTGGGGCAGTGTTATGGGCCATGATGCCAAGCCCTGCCCTGACAGACCCTCCATGGATAGCCCCCAACCCCATGCAGACACCTTCCAATGTAAACCATCACAATAAACTGACATACTCTACATCCCTTGCAAAAAAAGATTCTTAAGTGGAGTTTGGCAGAGAAAAGGATAGGAAAATCATAGCTGTTTTGTACAATCCGATAATCGATTAGGTCATTATTTTTTATACAGATTTTAATTTCATTCCAGAAATAGTAACTTTATTTCAGATCATGGATATCTACCACAACATAAATAGAATTCTACAATTATAGTTATACTTTAAACTTTAAAAAACCTCTGGGTTACACTGAGGTTTAGCAGACTGAAGGGCTCCATGCAGCAGCCAACCACCCTCCTCACAGGTTAGAACAGGAAACTTTAACACTGTACCTAGAAACACTGGGTCTGTGACCTGTGCAGTAGATTCCATGTAGCACTAGGTTTTCCTAACAAGGAAAACTGTTTGCCTGGTATTGTGGCATGAGATATTTTTTTTCTTTCCTTTCAAACCTAGTACAAACCAGTCTTCACAGTGGGCAACCAGTATCCATACTGAGCACCGTGAGTCTCCACAGTGAGTATCAGTGGAGGATACTAGTGATCAGTTTCATCATAAATAGTGCATCACTGGCAGTATCCACCTTATCTTGGATGATATTTTTAACCTTTTTGGGAATAGTAGGGACTGTTAGAGGTCCACAGTTTGCCTGGGAAGTTAAGAACTTTGATATGAATATAAGCTTCACTATAAATATCCAGGGAAATACCAATAGTGGTTAGTCATGCGCTACTATGAATTTTCTTACCAAAACATGATTCTCACAGCCATGGCTGGGATGCTGGGTGCAAACACTTGGGATGACAACCATAATACCAGTTCTGACCAGTCTCGTGAAAATAATAAATAAAAGCCACTCTCTTCCCACTCAAATCATATACTGACCTATTAACAGATCCTGTCACTGATTTTATATTCTTTAAAAAAGGTGAAAAACCTTACTCTGTACATCTTTTGGAACATCCAGTAGAAGGTAACATGGGTATAGGAGTTGACTGTAGAGTTGAAAACTACAGCTTTAAAGCTTTTCTGCCTTTGGAGCAAAACGAGGGGGGAAATCACCATTCCTCCCTGCGATTAGCAAGAATGTAATCAGTGTGGTGGTTAAATTCTTTCTATTCAGATTTGTTCAGGAAGGCCAAGTTTTCTCCCAGGTCATAAATTGCCTTCTCTTTTTTTTAGGTAGATGGGAGAGGAGGCATCAGGGTATGCAAATATGCCTTTACTGCTTCTAACCTCAGAGGACGCAGAGGTTATCTCTTCTTTGGACGAAGAGCCATTATTACTAATCATAGAATCATAGTTAGGGTTGGAAAGGACCTTAAGAAAATAAAGTTCCAGCCCCCCTACCATGGGCAGTGACATCTCCCGCTAAACATGTCACCCAAGGCTCTGTCCAACCTGGCCATGAATACCGCCAGGGATGGAGCATTCACACCTTCCTTGGGCAACTCATTCCAGCTCCTCACCACCTTTACATTAAAGAACTTCCTCCTCATATCCAATCTAAACTTCCCCTGTTTAATCCTTACATATTTTCACGTAAGCAAGCTCTTGCACTTTAGTCCCTTTGAAAACTGTTCCACGTTCAAAAGTCACGGCTAAATAGGGAAAATATTCATGTATTTGGCATGTTTCAGTGTAGAAAATCTGCTCTGGTTCAGGGAAGATAAATAAAAAATGTTATGTTTTGTGTCGTCATTTAAGCCGTAGGTCAGTCCAGCAGTTTATTTACTCACTTCCCCCTTTTTCTTCCCTCTGCTCCTGGAGGGATGGGAAGGAGAATCGAAAGAATGCAACTCCCACAGGTTGAGATAAGAACAGTTTAGCAACCAAGGTATAACATAAACCACTACTGCTACCACCAATAATAATAATGACAAGAGAAATACAAGGGAAGAGGATAGAACAGCTCACCACGTATACCCAGCCTGATCAAGCCATGCACCCCCCACCTCCTTCCGAGTCTCTGCTCTCTGTTTCTGCATCCTGGGCATCACGTGCTGTGGTATGGAATACCTCTTTGGCGAGTTTGGGTCAGCTGTCCTGTCTCTGCTTCCTCCCAGCTTCCCCTCCTCCGTGGCAGAGCATGAGGCTACAAAAGGCCTTGGCCAGACCAAACATCACTAAGCCGTAACTAAAAAACATTGGTGTTATCAGTGCTGTTCCCAGGCCGAAGGTCAAAACCACAGCACTGCACCAGCTACTGAGAAGGGGAAAAACGGCTGCTACTGGTGAACCCATGACATTGTGACAGTGTGTGGAAAGGACCAGAGTTGCATTTTAAACAAACATGGTTCCAGTCAGATTTCTACCAGAAAACTTGTGAATCTAGCCCAAGATATCGAACAAATTGTGTCGGTACAATGCCCTGGGTTCTTTCAGTGCCTGTTCATAAGTTATTCATTTCACATTCTAAAAAAAAGTAATCACTCATACACTGGTGAATTTGAAAAGCTGTTGGAAGTTTATATTATGGTTGAGTAAATCCTCAGAGGATTTTTTTTTTTCCCACAGATTTTTTCAAATATTAAAATTTCTGGCATGTTTACATACAGTGACTTTGAAAAGCAGGCAAACATAACCTTCCCTAAACAACACTATTTTGTTACTATCGTGTCTTGGGGCAAGTTCTTTAAAGCACAGACACTTAGAATTGAAAGAGTTGAATGTTCAGAATTCAACAGAGGATAATAGTGATCAGTTTCATCACAAGCAGTGCATCACTGGCAATAACCCCAGAATAAGGTGAAAGATAGAGATATGTATCAGTGCCAAGAAGAACACTTGTAAAGCACAATGGGACAGGAATATTTCACAAACTTTGTTCTGTTTGGCTGCGTGCTTGGGAAATTGACATGAAGGGCTAAAACAAACAAACAAGCAAAACCCAGACAGAGCAGTGAAAGACTCAAACACATATTTGTCAGTGAATAAGCTCTAGGTGTGTATAGTTAAGAAACAGTTTTGAGTTTTTGCTAGTGTTCCTCATAATAAATTGAAACAAAGAACCACTGTTTTTTTTTTTTTAATTCACAGCAATGCAGAAAACTGCAGATTTAACTGGATGTATTAGTGCCTTAGAGACCAGAACATGGTTAAGTCTTCCTGTGGAAGAACTCTCTCAGCTCATCATGACGTATGACTCAGTAAACATAATCAGAAACCATCTGGTTTAAATTCATGACCTAAAGTATGCAAAAGTCTTCCCTTTACTACATATTTGCACCAAACATAGTATCAAGGTGCAAATTAGTGTTGACAGAATACGATACCTGTTGACTAAAGAAAGACATGGCTAAGAAGAGATTTCTGGAGAAAAACTGAGATTCCTGCTCCTAGGTATTAAAACTGGGACAATGATCCCAGCACCAAAATAAAATTAAAATTTAAACTGTAGTAAGATTAATTCTAAATTATGCAACTGTATCTTCACAGAAATTAAGAATTAAATTTATTAGTACTTCCATATCCATTAAATATATTTTTCAGCTCCTCTGCTGTGATACAATGTTATTGCTTACTGTTCATTATAACTAAATTAAACATGGCAGTGGTCTGACCGTGTCTCCAAATAAAACGTAAATAATAAGAAAATATAAAATATGCTTTTTTAGCCACAGTGACTTATGTGATGGTGACTGATCTCAACTTATCCATAAGTAGAAGCTACCAAGAGTAAATCCCCAGCTAATTACTGTGGAACTGTAGATTTATTAAAATAACATGATGTCAGCTACGAAAATATTCATTCTTGTTATATACTCACTTTTTAACTGCATTTGTCTTACACAAAGTTTTTAATGAGGAATGAAATCTGTGATTCATAGTCAGTAAAACTTCAGAATTTAGTGTGCAATGCAAATTTCTGCAATTTAAAAGAAAGATTATTTTTCTGAGAGGCTGGAAGAGTCAGGTTATTTTTAGATTTGCAGCTTCAGATTCTGAAGCTTGAAGCCTGATGTGGCTTTACAGTTTCTAACCCAATATCCTTGTTTGCACATTGGTCATATGCTTCAAGTACTTTGAGTGAACTAAAGTAGGTAACGTAACAACTCTCTAAGGCATGGGGTAATAACCCAGCCACTCCCAAAAGTAAATGGGTACCAGAGATAATGTCTAACCAAAATCAGCAACAAAAATAAACTCTGTGAATAACAGAACTTGCAATATTTACAGTTCAATATGAACTAGCTCCTTTGTTAACAAATGAAATAACATTATTGTATGCAGCACATAATTGTGTAAGGTATAACTAGACTTATTTTCAGTTTGAGTGGATGCTTGGATGTATAAACAAGAAATATTAAGTAGGAATAAGACACTAATATTATCTCTCTGCATGACATAGTGGGTCTCCGGCTAGAATATTTTCTTTTTTCTAGTGTCTTTATCTTTTAATGGAGGTAAACCAATTGGAAAGGGATCTGTGAGCAATAAAAATTGAAATTAAAGATTTTTACTTTTAGTTTTTCCAAGAGATGATGGCAATTGCGATCTTATAAAATTATTTTTTGCTGCTAGACAAGTTTTTGTTTTAGAATAAAAGGCCATCAATAGCCAAAAACCTGTATGCTCCAGATAAAAAATTTAATCCTTGACTGAAAATTAGACACTTTCAAACATTTAGTGGAATCAGTACCTAAAAAGATCTTTCTGGAGAAAGAAGCAGACATACCATTAGTCAAAGACTTTAGAGAAAAGTCAGACACCTCAGAAAAGATATGCTACAACTGAAACCTAAGTTCTCATACTGACAACATTTGATACTGAAACTACTGCCTGATGGTTTGATTTCTTAGGAGGTCATGCAAGATTATACCATAGCAGCTTTCTCTGTCAGTAAGACCTGCCACCTACTATATGAATTAGCAGAGGACACATGAAGAAAAATAAAACTGAAGTTTAGGTATCAGCTGCTTTCAAAGCCTTCAGGAAGATAAATTACTCCATATATTCGGGGCTAAGCTTATATTGCTAACATGTCCTGAGTGATAAGAGTTGTATATTCTCACAGCCTGGTGAATGAATCTGCTTTGCATCAAAGTAAGAATACAGGCTTTTAATTTGTTCTTGGGAAGTTAAAAGGATGATTAGTTAGAGTAACAGCTAAACCTGCCAGATAGGCTTTCCTTGTTAGCCAAAGGCAGGAAGAGTTATTCAGTAAAACCATTTATCAGCTATATTACCTATACCTGAAAAATGACACACATTCAGTGCTACTTCGGATGAATTTGTAGAAGATGGTGAATGTAAAGTCACTATCAAACAACTGCTTGATGGTGATGAATTATGCCTACAATCACAGTAAGGAACTGGATTCATTTGGGGATTTTGAATTAAATTTTAAACATTACATTTGATACCTTCTCAATATTTCATGCTATCATTTGTAGATTATTGTTACAATTCAGTCATCTTTATATTGTGCAGTCTGTAAACAACTCACTGACATTTTCATTTCCATTGAGCCAGATCACTGCAGAAACATTTTTAGCTCTCTGTGAGCATATATAAATTCAATTTTCTCATACTTTCACTTAGAAGGGTGCGACTTATACATTGTACCAAGACACAACATTATTTACCATCTTTCTACTTGTTTGTATAGGGAAACAAATCTTCTCATCCAACAAAATTTAAAATAAATTCATAAAAAAGCTACAGTGCAACTATGAGCAGCAGGTATTTCCTTCCATACTGGATTGCTTCTTAGGTGAGAACAAGTGTTTTATAGATCTTTTCAGCAGACTAGGGAATGATTTTCTGGGCCTTGGAAGTCAAAATAACTATTCTACATATTCTTGGGTATGTGCTTCAACACTTTTCTTGACAGAAAAGTCTAGTTACAAACTAGACTTCCTCGACCAGAAGGTTACATTCATGAACAGACACACAGATTTACTGTACAGATTTTTTTAAATTTTCAAATTAAAAAAGATACATTAATTATCTTTACTCAAAGAAGGGTAGCAGTCATCTGATGCACCTTTTTCAGTGACATGGACAGTGGGATTGGGTGCACCCTCAGCAAGACTGCTGATGACATCAATCTGGGTGGTTTGGTTGATATGCTGGAAGGAAGGAATGCTATCCAGAGGGACCTTGACACACTTGTGAGGTGGGCTGATGCCAACCTGATGAAGTTTAATTATGTTAAGTGCAAGATCCTGCAGCTGGGTTGGAGCAATCCCAGGCACAGCCACAGTTTGGGCAGTGAAGAGATTGAGAGCAGACCTGCAGAGAAGGACTTGGGAGTGTTGGCCAATGAAAAATGAACATGAGTCTGCAGTGTGCACTTGCAGCCCAGAAAGTCAACCATATCCTGGGCTAAATCAAAAGGAGCGTGACCAGCAGGTCGACGGAAGTGATCCTGCCCCTCTACCCTGCTCTCGTGAGACCTCACTTGGAGTATTGTGTGCAGTTCTGGTGTCCCCAACATCAAAAGTACATGGAGCTGTTGGAACAAGTCCAGAGGAGGCCCATGAGAATGATCATGGGAGTGGAGCACCTCCCTTCTGAAGACAGGCTGAGAAAGTCGGGTGTGTTCAGCCTGGAGAAGAGAAGGTTGCATGGAGAACTCATAGCAGCCTACCAGTACTTGAAGGGGGCCTATAGGGATAGTGGGGATGGGGTCTTCATTAGGGACTGAGTGATAGGACAAGGGGTAATGGGTTCAAACTTAAACAGGGGAAGTTTAGATTGGATATAAGGAAGAAGTTCTTTAATGTAAGGGTGGTGAGGCACTGGAATGGGTTGCCCAGGGAAGTTGTGAATGCTCCATCCCTGGCGGTGTTCAAGGCTGGGTTGGACAGAGCCTTGGGTGCCATAGTTTAATGTGAGGTGTCCCTGCCCATGGCAGGGGTGCTGGAATTGGATGATCTTAAGGTCCTTTCCAACCTTAACTATTCTATGATTCTATGATTCTATGATAGGTCAAAGAAATATCAAGACTCTCTTTTGATATATCTTTGAAGAAAAATCCCTTTTTAATATGCAAATGGACACTGATGCAGTTTCTTAGCTAATTTTCTCCTGACATATTATATGCCTTGAAATACAAAGTTAATTTCTTTAAAGGTTTGACTGTAAATAGCAACGTAACTGCCATCACATCATCTAACTCAAAGGCTGCATCAAGGAACTTTCCTGAGATAGTGTTTGGAAATGCTACATAAACGAAGAAATAATAGCACCTTATTTCTATACAATTGAGAGAATTAACTTAATTTCATTATATACCTTGGAAAAGACAGACATTTACATTGACAAGAAACACTCTTAGGATACATTTACCCTATTTAATGACATTTATAGCTGTCCTGGGTTCAGAAGTAGCAGTCATTTTTCCCCTTCTTGGTATCTGGTGCACTGCTGTGGTTTTGACTTTCGGTCTGGGAACAACACTGATAACACCAATGTTTTTTAGTTATGGCTTAGTGATGTTTGGTCTGGCCAAGGACTTTCGGAGCCTCATGCTCTGCCAGGGAGGAAGCAGAGACAGGGCACCTGACCCAAACTGACCAAAGAGGTATTCCATACCACAGCACGTCATGCCCGGGA
>JANRGW010037028.1:0-27907 GCA_024733675.1 Psilopsiagon aymara | reverse complement strand
GTGGCTGCTCGGTCCGGTCCCCGCTCCTGCCCCCCCCCATGGCGGCGCCGCCAGGGGGCGCGGGGGGGGGGGGTAAGATGGACGGCGGTGTCTGCGGTCGGCCGGGCTGGGGCGGGCCGGGGGCGGCCCCTGAGCGGGCTGCCGGTAGCACGGCGGCTCGGCGGCTTTCCCCCGCGCGTGTCTCGGACCCAGGACCCGTCTCCCTCAGCCCCGGCGGCGGTCCGGGTTGTCGACACACAGAGCCCGTTGTTCCGCCCGGTTGTGGGGTGGGAACGAGGGGGGTGAAAACAGTCGCAGCCCCACGGCTGAGCCTCCTGTGCGATCTAGGGGTATCCCCTTCCTGAAACAGCCCTGCCTGGGGCTTCCCGGCTCTCGCGCTGGAGCGGGGTGATGTGTTTGCAGCCATGAGTCTTCCGCAGCCCGTGAGTAATGTAGCTTCGTGCTGCTCGACTAATCTGCCTGTGCAACATCAACGAGCCCCCGAGCTGCGGCGGGCAGGAAGCCTGAGCAGCACTGTGGGTGTTGGTGGTCTCCGGCCGGGTTGCTTCTGTCAGAACCAACAGTTTCTCAGAGCTGCATCTTGGTTTTAGTTAGGTTTGGGCTGAGGGATGGGTCAGGAATGTCCGTGGCAAAGGGGCACAGAGCAAACAGGGGTTTGCTGTGAGCCATTGTTGACACGTTATTGTGCAAGGAGGTCTATATAGCAGGTCTCCCTTTTGTGCAAGCTCTGAATTAAAATGAGGCTTAGAATTGAAAGCATCTCATTTGTAAGTAGGTAGGAAAATGGCTGTTATTAATGTGATTGTGTTGGGAATACTGGCTTTGCTGTGGGTTTATGCATCCCTTTTCCCATTAAAAGGCGAGCAGGTGACATACTGGCCCCGGTCTGAGGTCCTTGCAGTGCCAGGTCCTGGTGTCCAACTGTTCAACCTGTCAAGATGTCTTGGAGGAGCATGTGGAAACCTGGCAGTACATAATCGGGGGGATAATCTGCCTCCCTTGCTGGAATTCATCCACTGCTGTTGTTATGGAGGTTTCGGATTACAGAGTCATTCAGTAGGAAGTCAACAGTCAAGGGTGTGCTGTTGACACATAAGATTTAAAGCAGATCCATCTTATGCTCTTGGGCCTGGATTCCGCCACTGCATGGGGCACTTTGACCTGGCCCATTATTGATTCTGTGTAACCCTGATAAGATGTGAGCTCGAACATCCCAAACCTGCTTTTCCCTTACTGCTGTGCTCCGTTCTTGGGCTTTGGTCCTCCTACCAGAAAGCAGCACGGATGGGGGAGATGTGCAGCTGAGATGATCTGCAGTTTTAGGTGACCCTGGTGCTGTTACTGTGAATATTGTGCACCTGCATTGCTGCTCTTGTTCCCCTCCTGCTGTGTGGTGGTGGAACCTCCAGGAGTTGCTGCAGTTGTGGTTATCTGTGAGGAGAACATGGAGCAGGAGGGGGAAGCTGAGGCTCTTGGTGTTCTGAAGCCAGGGAAGTTTCTTCTGCATCGGGAGCCATGTGAGATGCCAAACCAAGAACACCCATCTGTTAGAGGCCTGGGCTCCTCATGGGGCTGAAACTGACCTGGTCACTCGGTTTCCATGTATGCTGCTGGTGTGGCTGTGCTGACAGATGGCAAATGGGAGATGAGGAACCTTGTCGCACAGGTTTCATTCCCTTGCAGGAGCTTGTGCTGGGTAGGTGTCAGAGGTGTGAGCTGGTATGGTGCTCATGTTGTCTTTTGGAGGCAGTATAAACATGAGGGCTGTGGAGGAAGGGGTCTGGCTGTGTGAAGGTCCTCATGGCTGTTGTGGAGGAAGCTTGCGTAGGGCTGTAAGTGCAACTCTTAAGGGCCTGCCAGAGCTCCAGGGGTGTCCCAGCCGCAGCAGCTGAGAGGTGCAGTGAAGTGCCTGGGACCCTGCCTTGAACTCAGAGCTGCAGACAGCCCTCTCCCATCCCTTGTGAGCAGCTGGGGCAATGGGGGAGCTGTCTGTTTCTTTCTCTTGCATGCATTTCCTGTCTTCACAGCATCTCCACACATACACATCATCCCCACAGCTCTGGGCAGCATGGTGGGTGCAGGGTCCTCTGGTGTGAAAGCTCTTGATGGGTGCTGCCACCCCCATGGATCTGTGCTACAGTGAAGTGACTGCCTGCGGGCTTCCCAGTTTCACATTGCTACATGGATCTGCTCATTTGCAGGTCTGAAGAATGTGGAGATGTTGATGCAAATCCTCTTTATAGATAGCCTTTCATTGGCCTTGGAGGAAATAATGGGTTATAGCTCTCTGTGCTAATCATACAGTTTCAGCAGAGCTCCAGCAGAAGCAGATGGGCAGTCTTGAACTAGAGATCCTAGCTGTTAATTTGTACAGTCACTACTATGTGGTGTTTGGAAGGCCACCAGCTGAGTCTGAACCTCAGCCGAGCTTGAAAGAATGTTTTGTAGGGTCTCTTTTGTTAATAAATATTTTGAGTGCATGTATATGACCTCAGAGATGTCGAAATATGTCTTTCTGTGGAAGTCTGAATGGCTGAGGAATCTACCACCTACAGCAGGAGGATACGGTGCTACTTAAAGATAGAAACAGGTGAAAGGAAGGAAAATACTGCCCAGTAGTGTCGCAGCACGAACTATGCAATCTGTATTGCTTGTTCCTGTTTGTTATGGGTATCGTAGCATAGACATGAGACACCAGAGTCTCATTTAAGAATACCGTTACTGGATGCAAAATCTGCATGTGGACTCTTTGAGAGCAGCCTGCAAGTAGGCAGCTTTGGAGCTCCCAGTGAAAAACCTGTGTGTTTTCTCTCCTTGCAGGAAACATAGTGTTCAGCAGACTGCAGAAATAAACAGAAACCTTGCTTTGTGTCATTCACAGCTTTTGTAAGAAGGATGATCACAACAAAGAGAATCTCTTCAACAACCTGAACTATGATGTTGCTGCCAAGAAGAGAAAAAAAGACCTGCTGAATAACAGAGCCAAGATTCAATGTAAGATGTACATTTGGCCTTTCTTTTTTAAGAGGAGTTGCTGCAATACAATGGAAAATGCTTCATATCTCTGGTTTTTGCAGTTCCTGAAGCCTTCCAGAGTGCCTTGAAGGGCTTTGCGCCCATGTTTGACCTAAGTAGAGAACTTGGATACAGTTTAACGTGAAGATTTATGCCCCTGTTATAATCCTTGCTTGAGGAGCTGTGCTTGTTGTGTTCAAATTTATCATTTGTGCTTGTCAGAAGGAGGGTAATTTTTTCCTATGATATGTTCAAATGAACCAGTTCCAGGGTTTGGTGCCCCCCCCTCCCCCGTAGACTTCCTTGTGCACAACAAGCTAAATTTATTCTTCCTTCCATATGCATGTTGAGCACTAATCTACATTACTGGAGGCTATAAGCCTGAATGCGAGCTTTGATCCTATCTCTGTGCGCGGAGTGCGTGAAAAATGAAATAAGATTTCAGCTCACTCAAAACAATGGAAGGTTTGAAATCTCTCTGTGCTCAGTGAGCAGCAGGGGTCTGGATGGTGCTCTGTAGAGGACTCGGGAGCCTGCAGGGGCAGGAGGTTCTGTGTTGATCTGATTGGAAGTTAGGTACCAGAGTTCAATGTGAGGGCTACAAATGTAAACATGCACAGAGGAAATGAGTTACAATTCCCACACTACTATTAGCTCATTGTGCATCCCCCAGGATTTCAGAAACTAATGCCAGAAGTTGGCCCCTCAGTGTATTTGGTTCTCTGAACAAACAAATGTTACCATGACAGTTTTTGGCTGGATTCTGCTGTGACCGACTATTTAAAAGGGCTGGTGCAGGGTCTGCCCATCTGTAACTGAGATGGGTTGGCCTTGGGCTCACAGTACCAGGCAGCAGTGGCATCACTGCATCCTTAGGTGGAAGGACTCCAGAAACCTGGTATTCCCTTCAAGGAAAGAAGTCTAGCAGGACAGGGAGAATAATTTTCCTTACACTAGCTGTTGAATTGACAGTGTGTGGTGGAAGTAGTGTCAAAAGCCTATGGGAGGAGGATTCAGCAGCAAAACTGCTTACATTAAGGGCTCTACTGCAAGCCAAGTCAGTGTGTGGTGGGTACAGGAAAGCTATTCTGGGGAGTGGATGGGACAACTCCCATTTCTGAGGGAAGGGAGGGGCAATTAGAAATAGGAAAATTTTGGTCCCAAATAAGTTTTTCTTTTTTAGCAAGTTAGCTGCAAGCACAAGCATGTTCCTCTGAGCCTGACCTCACTGCTAAAAGCTCTTTCCCACATGCCTGGTGTCTCATGACATTTTTGCTCAACTTCAAATTTGACATTCAATCCCAAGCCTGTAACCAAGGTAATGAATAGTTAATAAAATCAATAACAACAGAACCTGGCTGTCAGCCCCACTTACTGTCTGGGACCAAAGAAGGGGAGGTGCTATGGTATATCTGTGGCTGGCACATTAAACATTTAGAGGCTTGAGCTGTGTCACTGAAACAGAAGCCCTCTCTAAGGCTCAGGGCTGCAGGCTCAAATGAAGGAGTATGGAAACAAAGCATCTTAGCAAGTTGCTAGATTTGGTTTCAAGTGCAGATGGTGTAAACACAAAATAACTTCATTTGCACTAAAAGGGCAGTGAGTGTTATGAGCAGAACAGAGATCCAGCCCTCTGAGGTGGGAGATTAACTGAGCAAAATGTCTTTATCCAAACAGATTTCCACCAGGAGAAGTGGATCTATGTTCACAAGGGGAGCACAAAAGAGGTGAGTGCCTCCATAGGTTCTTTGCTCCATTTTCTACTGTGGCTTTTTTTTTTTCCACACAGTGGGAGATACTGTGCTGATATAAATCAACAGAAGCTCTTCAGAGATAAGTGGAAGATCTGGCTTGTGGCTGGAATGTCAGTAATGATTTTAAGCCCCAACCAGGGAGCCAGGGCTCGCTGTACATGTGTTTAAAATATGACTTGTTTGCTTCCCTCAGTTAAAAAAACCCACCGAAAACCAGCCATTTGCAGACCAAGCCATAATACTGTTCTTGGCTTTCACCCAGAACAGTCGTAACATGGAAAATCATTGGAATCATCGCAACGCCTTGCTTGCGCTCATGGAGAGAAGCAGCTGTATGAGACTGCTCTGAACTTGCCCTGTATATTGAACCCTGGGAATGTGTGGCTCATTCTCACCCGTAAATTCATGGGTCATGAGCAGATCTTGGTCACTATTGAGGAGAATACCTCAATCTATATCTGGCCATGGCTGCTCCTGGTGTCAGTAAGTGTAGTTCTGTGGGAGGCCTCCTCCAGCTGCAAGTTGCTCCCATGGTTTGTAGCCATGAGCCTGCTCAACTGAGTTGCCTTGGGTCACATCTACCTGGTGCGGGCTGGACTCATATCAGCCAAAACATGACCCAGACTGTGCCTTTTTTTTTTCCCTCAGCGCCATGGTTATTGCACCCTGGGGGAAGCCTTCAACCGACTTGACTTCTCCAGTGCTATCCTGGACTCCAGGAGATTCAACTATGTCGTGAGGGTGAGTGAAAGGCCAGGGTTATTTTGCTATGATGGTGGTGGAGGCTCTGAACTGAGCTGCAATTGGGTGATGGGTAGCCCTGGCCAAGAGAGGCCCAGGCATGACAGCGGGGGTGTTGTGCATGGAGTGTTGTGGGAGTGTTTGCTGCATGGAGTAATTGATGGTAGCTGTGTTGAGAGATGCCCAAAACCTCCTCTTTGATCTGTTGAAATGGAGAGGAACATAGGTGGTGGTAACACAGGTGATGGGCTGTCCTTAGCCTAGCATTCCTACTACTTTTCAATTGTGAAATTCACTTCTGAAACCCAGGAAACTTAGCTTTTCATCCCTGACTTCTCAGTTCAGCTTAAGTGTAATTTCTGTAGCCCCCAAAAGGAGCATGGGCTCTCTGCAGAGGCTATAGAGCAGCAGGAATCTCTGTGTAGAAGGCTTCAGCTCCATGAGGGCTGTGAAGCTTTATCTTGCTTGAAGTTATAAAGAAGAAACACTGAGGAGCTGAGCATTTTGAGAATCAGAGAATGGGCTGAACCTCTTGGAGGCACTGCTCTTCTCTGCTAAGGATCGTGGTTGCTGTGAGTACTGTGTGACTAGCAGTGATTTCAGTGGGTGAAGCATTTGGGTAGTCCTGACACCATTAGTTGGTAGGAAGGAGGCATCAACCCCAGGTTCCCCATACTCTGGCTTTGCATAACAGATGTTTTGGCTCTGTGTGGCTGAGGGGGGTGGTAGGAGCTACTGTCTCAAGGACTGTGGATGCTTGTATGTTATGTGCATGTGATCTGCAAATTGATCTTGAATTTCAGATGTTTATCAAGGTTTGGAATTCAATAAGCTTAAAAAAATTCTGTTATTAACTTGAGGCTGTTTATAAACAGCTCCTTTTCACATCTCAGCAGCAGCTGATCACTGGTGAGGCACCAGCTGTTCAGGTTTTAGGTTCTGGAGCAAGCAGCACTGGTATTGCTTTCCCTTTGAGTCAAATGTCATGAAGTGTCTAAGGAAGAAGTGATCCGAGTAGGTTCACCTTGGTTTGTCTAGGTGACAAGGAGCCTGTGGAAACCTCTGTCAGCCTGGGAAGGTATCTTGCATAGGACTGCAATGATGGAACAGAATTCCCATTTCACGTTTTGAATAGTGAACTGAAGTTTCAGTGAGGCTGGCGTGGTCTGGTGGGGAGGCTCTGGCTGACCTTCTTCCCCCTTTTTCCCATGAGAGCCTCCTGAATCTGCTGTGTCCAAACCAGCAGTTTTCCGTATAGAAGTCCGCATGTGTCTTTGTTTCTACAGATTGCCTCTCTTCCGAGCTTTTAAGAATAGTTTTCCCCTCGGTAGTTTTAAGGATACAGCACTACTGAGAAGTATGAAGCTTCCTAATTGGGGCTGACTTGTGGTTTGGCAGATTAAAGAAGGTATTAAACCTGGTACCATGGATCAAATAGAAAACTGGCTTCTTAAAATGAAAGATGTGTATCAGCCAAGTCTCTGGTGGATAGTAGCTCATAAAGTGCCTTAGGGGCCAGATTTACTCACTAAAAGCTCTGCCTAGATGCGGATCTTGTTTATGGTCCTTTGCAAATCACAGGCCTCCTACAGCACACAGATGAGCAGACTGTCACATGGGAAATGCCTTTGAATATTGGCAGGCATAACATTTTTCCTTTCCCTCCCTTGTTCTCTCTAGTTCCACCCATTGCTTGGGGTATCTGATTAATGTACACTACTTAGTTCATCAAGCAAATGCTTTCCAAGCAGAGAAGTTTAGAGTTGGAGGCTGGAAAGAATATGAGGTTGTCTGTAGGGGAAAAGAGAGACACAGCTGCAGGCTTGGGATTCTGCTAGCTACATGCAAACTTGCCCTATAGAGAAATAAGCTGCATCAATGCTGAAAGCAAAATGGGCTTTCAGGCGGAGTATCAGCTTGTCTTTTTCAAAGCATTCCTTTCTGAATTTCTCTGAACTTAAATGCTGCAGAGGTTTTGGTGCTGATTTTCTTGTCATAAGTGTCTGCTGCTTAAGATATTCCCAAACTAATTCTAACAGTGCACTGATCAAATGGGCACCTCTGAGGTGGTGTGAGCTGCAAGAAGCTTGGCAGGTATTCATGGAGCCAGAGAGTTCATGTAACTGAAGAAATTCTCTTCCAACATCAATCTCATCTTGACAGTCTGATGATACAGTGCTGGAAGTGCCAAGCCTAGGCATTGGTGCTAGGACTTGATTCTTGTTGATCTTTTAAACTATACCATCTGCCTACATGTTACAGGACAAAGTTTTAGAGCTAGTAAAGATGTGTGATTGATACAGAGGACCCAAACTGCTTTTGGTCTTGAAGCAGCCCTGGTTTCTCTGGCTTTAAAGACTGGGAGCATTCTGTAAGCATAAATATCAGCAAAGACAACAAGTACTTACAGCCCAGCAGTTTTACTCTCCCTTGGGAACACTGTTCAGATGACAGTGAGGTTTTACAGGTTGCTTCCTGCAGAAACATTTGTTGTATGGTGGTTGTGCAGTTGTATCTCGAGGGAAGGTGCTGTTTCTGATCATAAAAGCGTAGGTCAGGTTAAGCTGCATGGGCACAGTTCTGGAATAACATGATCTAGATAGTGTGCAGCCTGCTAGATAGCTCTTAAATTTGTTATGTTTTTACAGCAGTTAGCTCCAGGAGTCCTGGATTTATGCTGTGCTGAAAGGATCAGCTCAATGCTGTCTCATGGAGATCTGTCAGCACCTGTGCTGTAAATCATTATAACTTGCCTTGCTCTTGCTCTGCATCAAGCTGAAAGCCAATGTGACATTTCAGCCACAAACTGAAGGGCTGTGAGAGCAAGGTGAGGCTAGAGGAGGAGTTTTTCGTTGCAATACGTTTTTCTTCAGCTGTACAGATGGGAGGAACCATAATCCCCAACCAGGAGGAGCTTATGGATCCCCACAGGGTGCAGTCCAGGTTCCCTATAGCTGCTTTGAGGTATTTAAAGGGGGTTTACACTTGAGTAGTTTGAGACTTGTGATTTTCATAATTACAAATCATTTCTCTTTTTGAGTTAAGGTTACACCCATCT
Organism: Psilopsiagon aymara; assembly: GCA_024733675.1. Lineage (NCBI taxonomy): Eukaryota > Metazoa > Chordata > Aves > Psittaciformes > Psittacidae > Psilopsiagon > Psilopsiagon aymara. Next base: position 19,339 of record JANRGW010037028.1, on the reverse strand, counting down.
GCCGGGTGCAGCAGGCCTGATGGGGGGGGTTTGGCTCTCTGTGCTGTAAGCCCCTGGCTGTGGGTTGAGGTATGGATTGCCCACACACCCTGGTGTTGAATGGAGTCGGTGGCACAAGGGCCATCTGGCTGTAGCAGATCAAAGCAACGCTATGCACAGTTAGTTGCAGTATGTGACTCATGTCATGTGTTCTCATGGTCCTGAAACAGGGATCTTTATTCCCTGCCACATGGCAGTGTCGTGTTTGCTGAGTTTTTCCCTTGTTATGGTAGGAGGGCCTGCTCTGCTTGTGGAGCTGAGTGGCTCATTGCACCAACTGCTTTAGGCTTACTGCTAGTGGGATTTGGGCAGGAGCCCATCACTTGCAGGGAACTGAGCAGGTTATTGCCCTGCTGCGGAAGGTGCTGCCTCCTGCCAGCTTTGCAGAGGCTCTGGAATAGCCCATTGCACCTCTTGCCCTTTGTGGCTCTGGCAGATCTTTGAGAGCACACAAAATATGGGTAAGATGGTAGGAAGGATTTTCTGGGGAAGCTAGCAGGTCACCTTTATCAACTTCTGAGGAGCTGAAAGAGTGAATTGGGATCTAACACCCTGTTTTCTGAAGGTTTTGCAGGCTTCCCAGGCCTAGTTACAATCGTCTGGGATGCAATCACTTAGTGGTTTTGAAAGCAGACCCTTTAAAATTGCCCTTAACCTTTCCCTGTGCACTCTCTCCTACCATCTGTCCCTCTCAGTTGAGCGTGGGCTGGACTTAATTCAACTGCATCATAACACATGCTTGCAGCTCTCCGGCCTTTTTACCCTGCTCAGCATTAATCTGAATTCATCAGTCTGCTCGTGGTCTGTATTATGCAAGTGGCAGCATTGATTTACTGTTTATAATGCTGTAGACCCCAATTTGGCAGTCCATTAAGAGAACATACTCTGTGTCTGTGCCAAGGCTAAGACCCTCAATACACTGAAGCATGAGGGGTATGGATAAACTATTGCTTACTTGGTTTTTGTGTATTACATGAGCACAGAAGAATAAGAAGTATCTTGGTTTGGAGAGCTAAGGCAGTTGCTTCAGCCAGCAGTCCCTGTGGAGCAGTCCTAGAAGTATTCACAACATAGTTTTCATATGGAATTTCATCCTGTGTTTATTGCTGCAGGGGAAGGGAGGTGACACGTGATATCTAAGCTGGTTCACTGAACATAAATTGAGCCTTGATAAACACAGACAGGGCAAATTTGAATCTGTTCCTTTGCTAAATTGGAACAAAATTAATTTAGTCATTCTTCAAGAAACTGAGATTTTTATCCTTGTTCTTAAAGAATGGCCCTGATGTCTCACTCCTACAGTATTGCATTACATGTTGCTTATCACTGGGTGCATATTGGTGTTTTCTGTAATGGGCACAACATTGCTAACACCCAGCCTGGAGGAAGCTGTCTCTGTGCCAGTTCCAGAATGGTGCAATCTGGAGACAGCAGTTGTTCATGCACAGAAGAGCTGATCTGGGTGCATGTGTGGCTAATGTGCAGATGGAGTCTGGTGAACTGATCACTATAATGGAAGGTCTAAAGGCAGAACAGTTCAGTGTAAGTGGGGTATTAGAGACCACTTTGGGGCACTGATATTTTTTCTACTTCTCCATTATTTCAAGAAATGAATGAGACCTCTTACAAAACATCTCGAGCATCTTGCAAACTGCCTTATTTTAAAGAGTATCTAGTTATTGTTGTTTCAGTTAAGCTGATACAGCAAGAAGACCCACTGATACCTGTGCACCAAGCATTACCAAACTCCTGAATCTCTTGTTTCTGCCCAAATGAGCCAAGAAAACAGGCAGCCTGCCCTTCACAGGAGCTAGCACAGGTCTTTTTTCATCTTGTTTTCTTTTGGTCATGAGAGGTACAAGATATTAATAGTGTGTAAACTCAAATCCATCTGATGGTGGTGTTGGCCTGGAAATCAAACGGAAGAAGATCAGTCACTCAAGGCAACTTCAGGGCTCCTAAGTGGCAGTCACATGTGAGCAGAGCAGGCGAATGACTGCAGTGACACCTCTTCCCAGCTCCCTGCTTCGTGGCAAGCTGCCGGTGACTTTTTGGATGCATTCCTGTCATTCTTACAGTGGGGCAAACAGTTCAGCTCATGACTTATCAAGCCTTGTCAAGAGCCATCTTAGTTACTTGACACAAGTAGTTGCACCTTCTCTGGGCTCTGCAGTGCCAGCAACTGGATACTGTAGCTGCAGATGATAAAGGATTAATAAGCTAGTCATGTGGTAACGTGTTGATTGACTTGTAGCATAAAAGGTTTTCCCTTTCCTTTCTAAATTAAAACAGAAGGCTATGTACATCCAAACCAAATGGACTGACACGTGGATGGCCTGTGTATTTATATAATGCTGGGGGAAGGGAGGAAGGCTTGGAAGATCACAGGACACTTTTTCTACAGTGCATGATCCATAGGAAACTTCCACAGCTGTTCTTGTGGTGGTAGAGCTGGGGAGGAGCGGGCATTTTTCCTATGGGAAATGCTTCCTTTAGCATCTGCAGCCCAAATTCGATGTTCAGCTTGTACACAAGTCAGATCAGTGATGGGAAACAAATCCTGATGGAAAGTGAAAGCAAGACCCCCATTAGGGGAGGTTAAGAAGTAAACAGGGCAAATGGGGAAAGGTGGCTTGGTGTTCCAGCTGTAAGACCTGAACAGGGGAGGAAACCTTGGAGGAATAGGAGTTTGTTGAAGGGGGGAGGCTGTTTTTAATACAGTGTTCAACCTTTCTGTCATGGTGACAGCACTCTGACAAAAGCCATGCAAGCCAGGAGCTTGACGTAAATCACGGAGTCTGATTCTCATTAATGCTCCATCAATAATATCCCCATCCAAACAGGCATTTGCTCGTGTTCCCTTATGACAGGGCTTGTTTATGCCCCAGCGAAGGACAGTGACGTTGGCTGTTCGTTGTTCTCTTGGTGTGAATAGAGGCTGCCAGCCTCAGCTCTGCTCTGTGGTTTCTCTGCATCTCTGAACCATGAAATCAAGTTTTCTTCCCCTCCAAAGATCATTAGAATGCTCTTACCTCCCCTTCAATGTGGGTTTAATTACTTGGCCTCTGCTTTCCTCCCCCTTTCCATTAGTTTGCTCTATCTCCCTTTTATTTTCCAGCAGCTAACAAGTCTGTGGACTGTTTTGCTGTGTCATGTGACCAGGAGTCAAGATTAGAAAGGTATCTGTGTGCTCTAAGGCTTGCAACCTCTATTTTTATCCACAGCTGCTGGAGCTGATAGCGAAGTCTCAGCTGACGTCACTGAGTGGCATTGCCCAGAAGAACTACATGAACATTTTGGAGAAAGTGGTGCAGAAAGGTAAGAAACAGGAGCAGGGAGGGGGAGGAGTGGGTCTGATCTAATCTGCAGTCCCCTGCGAACCACATCCTGGAGAGCAGTCAGGCAACACAGGATGGGTGAAGAGGGGCACCGTTGCTTATTTCTGTAGTGCAGTTCCATTTTCCCTCAGGGAAGGGCAGGAGAAGGGGGCGAGTGGGGAATGGCTGTATTCCAGTAGGCATCTGAGGTGATTCCTCCTTTCCCTTGCTACCACCCCTTCTGCATCCTACTGAGTCCTATTTCTGACTGCAGAAGAGATGATGGCTGCTCCTGCCCCCAGCCTATCTGCAGCCTCTGCTGCCGCCTTGTTGCCAGTTTGCTGTATCAAGTGCTCCCACTGCTCCAGAGGGAAGGAAAGCTCCAGAGCTCTCTTCACCTGCCGGGGGGGGGCTGAATGGTTGACCTGTGGCACTTCTCTCCCTGATGCTCTAGCTCTGTCTGAAGTCTGGGAATTGAGAACAGCCTCTTAGTGTGTGTATACATAATGAGAAAGGAGATCCTGAGCTGTCTCCCTGCATGTCAGCTGGGGTAGATGGGAAGAGGTACACATGGATATCAGAGGGGAAAACTGGCTGCTTGCCAGTGGTGGGAAATGGGAGTTGATGCAGAAAGGGCAGATACTTCATCTGCTTCTCCTGGAGGATCTCTTTCCATCTGTTGACTAACCTACTGTGCCTGGCTAATGTTTAAGTGCTTTCCTCTAAAAACAAAAGCACAGGCTGGCTCTCCTGGCCTGTGGGGTTATAGCAGATAACTTGACTTGCCTGAGGAATGTGTAGATTTAGAAAAGGATTTGGGCAGTTTCCAATTTTAACCTTTCCTGTTCTTCCAAAGTCCTTGAAGATCAGCAGAACATCAGGCTAATACGGGAATTGCTGCAGACCCTCTATACATCCCTTTGCACGTTAGTCCAACGGGTTGGCAAGTCTGTCCTGGTTGGAAACATCAACATGTGGGTGCACAGGATGGAGAGTATTCTCCACTGGCAGCAGCAGCTGAACAACATTCAGATCACCAGGGTAAGCACAAATCCTGAAAGCTAAAAATAACATGGCTCCTTTGTGGAACCTTATCGTGTAGCAGCTCTCACTTAGGTGACTGCATCTCACTGTACTCCCAAGTGCAAGCACAGAGTGCTGGGGAAGGACCTGGAGTTGCCAAAATAACTGGATGCATTCCTAGCATTACTTGTGTCCCTTAAATCAAACTCAATGTACGTGACCCAGGATCATGCTCACTGTTACTGGTCACAGACCGTGGTTTGACTCCTTAATGGCCATGAAATGTTGTGCAAACAAGAGCTGGGCAGGAAACCACCTCCCCCACTTGAGAGTCCTCAGAGACTAAGCCTCAGTTTAAAAAGTCAACTCAGTCTTTCTGAAACTCTGACATTGTCATCAAAACCTGTTTATCAGATAGTTGAGGTTTTTAGATTTGCTCAATCTGTAAATTAAATGCAAATTTCCAAAGAGCTGTGCAACTCTTTGCTTCCTGGCTGAAAATATCCGTGACTCTTCCAGTAGTCTGGAGCTGCCTGTTCTAGCCGGATGAATCCTGCTTTTACAATGTGTGTTTTCAGCAGTGCCAGTGGATGGGAAAGATGTATTGAGAAATTCCTAACCTGGCTTTGTGTGGGAATAGTCTGAATTTGCTCCATTTCACAGAATCACAGAAGGGTTGAGGCTGGAAGGGACCTCTGGAGGTAGCCTGGTCCAAAAGCCTTGCTCAGGCAAGGACATCTACAGCCCAGTTGCCCAGGGCCGTGTCTAAACATTTTTTCCACTTTAAATGGATACCTACTCACAGAAATGACCAAGCTTTCCCCAAAGCTGATCTCTGGTGTGCCCCTTGTAGGACTTTCCTGCAGTGACCTGGACTGTGAAAGTGGTTGGGCAGACCGAGGCATGGCTCAAGAGAATATGAAGAGCACCTTTTTCTCTGGGGGGGTTGACCAGAGAGGCATTTGCAAAAGGATTAAGCAAAGCTCCTTTATTCATCACTTTTCCTGGGAACACTAGGAAACAAATTCCAGTCCTTCACCGAAATGATGCAGGCAACAGGGCACAGGAGATGAACTCTGGGGAGTTTCAAAAGCAGCAGTGCCTTATCTGATGGTGGTCAGGGAGTCCCCACCTCTGCTGTCCCTCCCAGTGTGCAGCTCTTGGGCTGGGCCTTGCAGGGGGAGCAGTGGCCCAGCTGTGAGGTGGCTCTGGGGCACAGCAGGTCCATGAGCTGGGGAGCTGCCCTGTGCCTGGGCACTGCCAGGCTCAGCTCACCTGGCCATCTGCTGTGCTGCCCTGAGTGCTGCTTCCCTCTACTTTAGGAACTCCTAAAGGGGACACGAGCATTCCAAAGAACTCTGTCTGTCCAGGCTGAAGTGCATCAAAACGTTGCTTGTGAACAGAACTTTTTTTTTGTGTACTTACATGTGTGTTTACAGGCACTTTTCTGAAATAAAATAGATGTTGAGCTTGCAAAACAAATTTCATACCCCTGAAGATGACCTCAGGTCAAGTTAGGACAAAACCAGCTGAGTTTAGGGAAAGGAAGAACAAACTCAGTTCTGTGCAGCCAGTTGCTTACAGTGTACTGAGTGCTTCTGGGGTTTCTGGAGGGAGGAAATGTCTTGCAACAGCCAAGACCTAAACCTTTAACATAAAGAAACTTTCAAAATACTGTGTGCTAGAGCTGCTTTAAAACAAAAAAGCAACTCTGTCCAGAAAGTGACAGTAAACTGCTCTGCTCTGATCTCATCTGTGTTCCTTCTCCAAAATAAGTAATGTTTGAAAGTCCTGGAAAGGAGCACTGAGGGAAAAGAAGTAGCAGATAAGTCTTTGGCCCTGACTCAGGAAACCTGTAAGGATTTGCTTGAGTCACTCTGGTTTCATCAGAAATAAGACATAAGCATGAGCTTTGGGCCTTTTTTGAGCCTCTGAGCTTAGTCTTTTGTGTTTTGTGCCCTAGCAAACCTTGTATGTAGAGGGTACAGGAGAATGCCAGGGAGATCAATGGGAGGTGATCCAAGGCTCCAGTGCATTCTTCCTACCCCACGATATGACCCAGGCTGTCATGGGAAGACATGTCCTCCGGAGATGGCAGAGACAGTCCACACCTGGAGCATTTCTTTCAGGCCTGTTGCTGGTGGAGATGACCAGAAATGATACGTTTGAAAAGCTGTGGCACTTGCAGGTAGTGGGCAGTGCTGCATGGTTTGGACAGGCTGATGGGAGCTATTTGTGTACGCACATACTTGTTGTGCCTATGGAGTTTCACATGGGATGATGGAACCACATGATTAAAAGCAGCTTCATGCAGCGTTCCCATGCTAATGGTGGGCCTCGTGCTTCTTGTTTGAAACAGTTAATAGCTCTGCCAATTGTGAGATGGGTGCTGTGACTCTGTGACTTAAAATAGCAGCATCTCTGTACAGGGTAAATGATAAACTTGGCACATCTGTGTAACATTGTTTCTTCATTGGGGCCTAATCCTAAAAGCTGCTGTTTGCCTTAATAAGGCTGGGGCTGGTTTTGGAGCAGTTGGAGTCTGGGTTGTGGTCCTTGCTGGCGCTTTGCTCCCATGTGTGCCTTGGATTTCCCCCAAGTGCAGGGCTTGCAGATCCATCGTGGTCAATCTGTCCTGGAGCTGTGGCACTCTGACTTGCAAAACAGTCTTGCACCCAATGTAGACCAGGCCAAGGTGGATGGGGTGTGAAGGTGGCTTTTGTCTCTGTGGGCTAGGATGTGCTCTGGTGTGGCTGGAAAGCCATGGCTGCAGCTGATGGGAAAGGGGCAGGGCCTTCAAGTGTTCACAGAATGGGTCTTGCCAGCAGTGACCTGGGAAGACATGCAGGGAAAAACCCTCCTGTGGGTACTCATCAGTCACTGCTGTGGTTATAGCAGGGTCCTGTGACAACATAAGCTAAAACACATGTCAGAAGAGCATGAGATTCCCAGCAATATGTGTAACATGAGGCTGAACTTGAGAAGTAATACTGATCTTCCTCATGGTGGAGAGACCTGGATGATGTATAGTTGATGCTATGATGTAGCCAATGTCCTGCTGTAGTGAAAGCTGGTGGTGGTGCTTCTGGGAGCAGAGTCTCATGAGTATGAATGTGGGATGCACATAAAGGGGAGGAGGAGGCTTGAACTGCAACTCTGCTTCTAACTACATGTATTACATGTACATGGCCTCATCCTTGAAGGTATTTCAAACTGTTCTGGGGCAGAAGGTTAAATATCAGTATGTAGAATGTCTCCTTATTCAAAGAGGCAACTACAGCATTATTCTCTATGGGAAGAAAATGCTAAGAAAGCAGTAACTCTACTGCAACAGAATTGCTTGAGTTTTTAGCTTCCTGTAAGCTCTATTTTTGTCTGTCTCTTCCAGCCTGCCTTTAAAGGAACCACTTTCACAGACCTACCATTGTGTTTACAATTGAACATCATGCAGCGACTGAGTGATGGTAGAGACCTGGTTAGCCTTGGTCAGGTGGCTCCTGATCTGCAAGTGCTCAGCGAAGACCGGCTGCTGTGGAAGAAACTCTGCCAGTACCACTTCACAGACAGACAGGTACTGCCACCACTTGCTTGTTGTACCCCACTTGCAAGTGAACACATGGGTAGGACACTCTTTAATTGACTCCCTTTGGATCTAAGGGCTGTGCCACAAGCTGGTATCACAGGCTGGCATGAGGATGGCTGTGAAGATGACTTATGTAGAGGGCTTTGCATACCACAGCAATGATACCTGAAACAGGAGCCTGAGGAATTAGTCATATGGTGAACTTCAACCCTAGTCCAGTTAGTAACAACTGCAAGTCATGCTCTTCTCCCCATGTGTGTGGGAAAAACGTGCAGGCAAGCTCCAGTCTGGACCCTGATGCCACAAGGACTGTGACACCATCACAGAGAATCTCTGTGGATGCGGTCTATGAGTGATGAGTTGTACTGTTTTATGCTTTAGAGCAAGAAATCCCCTCTGAGCTGTTCTGTGAGTGACAGGACTATGTGGAAAACAGCCCTGCCAGTACCCAAATTTACATAGGCAAACATCTTTAGCCCTTTGCAAGCTGGTAATCATATAATTGCTTGGGTTGGAAGGGTCCAACCCCCCTGCCATGGGCAGGGACACCTTCCACCAGACCATGTTGCTCAAAGCCCCGTCCAGCCTGGCCTAGAACACTGCCACAGATGGGGCAGCCACAGCTTCTCTGGGCATCCTGTGTCAGTGTCTCAACACCCTCACAGTGAAGAGCTTCTTCCTCACACCTAAATCTACCCTCTTTCAGTTTAGAACCATTACACCTTGTCCTGTCCCTACAGGCCCTTGTGTAAAAAGTCCCTTTCCAGATTTCTTGCAGCCCCCCTTGGGCACTGGAAGCTGCTCTAAGATCTCCCCTCAGCCTTCTCTTCCCTAGGCTGAACAAGCTCACCTCTCTCAGTCTGTCTCCAGAGCAGAGGTGCTCCAGCCCTCTGAACATCTTCATGAGCTCCTCTGGACTCACATCAAGAGTGTCCACATCCGTCTTATGTTGTGGGCTCCAGATCTGGGGTCTTCTAAACTTCAGAAGTTCCTCTCTGTATTTATGGGTGAATGGGGTGTTTATACTCAGCACTACCATGTGCCTCATCTCTCTGCTGACTTGGCTTTATTTCCTTACTCTGAATCTGACTTTGGAAGTGATTCTGGGGAAGTTAATTCAAATTCAGTCTCTGCAAGTAATGAACCCTTGAAGATGGGTGTTGCCCAAGCTAATGTGACAAATCATTGACTACAAGTCAGTGAAGGAGCAAAGTAACTTCTGAAACTGTTAGATGCAACTGTACTCACTGTCCTGCCAGCCAGAAACAGTGGCTAAAGTAGTGACAAAATAGCTCCCAGTGTTTCAGGCTTTATATGGTAATGTTAACGAAATGGGGACAGATCCTGATAACAGTATTAGGTGAGGCTATTGCCATCAGGAAGCTGGTTATAGCTGGATATTGAGAACAGGAGCTTTCTCGGGAACTGTTATGGGACCTCACAAGGATGTGAGGGAGAGAAGAACATGAATCGGGAAGAATAAAGCATTATTGTTTTGACCTGCTACAGTTGTTATTTTCCCTTCAGATTCGCAAAAGGCTAATCTTATCTGACAAGGGGCAGCTGGATTGGAAAAAGATGTACTTCAAGCTCATAAGGTGTTACCCACGGAAGGAGCAGTATGGTGACACGCTGCAGCTCTGCAGGCACTGCCACATCCTCTCCTGGAAGGTATGAGGTGCTGGTGGGGCAAACTCAATTGGGATGGGAGCACTGGGGCACCCAGAGCTTTGTCTGATTGCAGCTGGTTCGGGCTGCTGCAGTTCCTTTGCCTCCATAACCTAGTGTTTTCCTGTATCTTAAGCCTCCCTCAACTGTTAAGGTCCTTTCTCCCTTGTGCTTGAGATCCCATCTTTATTGTGAACAAAAGTAGTGGCCTTCAAGGCCAGAGGGGAGGGAAATAGGCATACTTTAGGGCTGCCTGCAGAAAATCACCTTAGCATTGCCAGCAACCCCTCCCATCCATTACTTGGAGGTGGAGGTCTTGGCAACACAATTAGCTGGAACATGAGCTGATGGCTACAGAGCAGCCTAGACAGAAGTCTGCTGGCTGCTGTGGTAGGGCAGGTCTCTAGTTAAACTCGTGCTGCTGATGGTAGGCTCCAGCCTCTCATCCCTCAGATAAAGGGGAAAGAATGAATTGGATCTGTGCTGGTTTTATTTCCCACGACTTTCCAGTAGCCCCTAATACACAAACCCGGTTCTGACTGCTCTGGAGAGTAGAAATATTATTCTGGGCTCTGCTCTACTTGCAAGCAGGATATCTGGCAGGGGGCAGTGCTAAGTTGGCTGATGCTCTGGCACCCTTTCCACGGTCTCTCTAAATGGAGTTGTTTTCTCGTTTCCCAGGGCACTGATCACCCCTGCACAGCCAACAACCCGGAGACTTGCTCCACCTCACTTTCGCCGCAAGACTTTATCAACTTGTTCAGGTTTTGAACTTGGGTCACTGCAGCTTATGCGATTCTTACAGGACACTTTATGCCACTGAGCTTGGACACTCCATTTGTAAATAGTGTAAATATTCATGTCTATTCAAAGCTCCTGAGTCATGAAACAAGAGGATCCCAGAGATGAAAGGTGAAGTTGCTCACTGACGCGCAGCACTTAAGGAATACAGACTTCCATAGGACTGGTGTCTAAATGCAGCACGTTGTACAGAGTCCCTTTTTTATGATCAGAGTACAAGATACAGGGCAAAATAACTTCATTTTCTTGTTTTTAGAAGTTAAAAGTGAAATTGCCCCTCAACCATTTGAGAACTCTTTTGGTTTGTTTCTGATAGAGAGAAAGCAATATGAGGCTAGGACTGTTGAACTGTTCCTCCATCTGGTTTTCTTTAGCATACATATTTATAAATATGGTGTTTTAAAACTATTTATGAAAAATATCCCTGTGACAAGCTTAACTTTTGTTTTTAAAGGACACATTCTGAAATGCATAGAACTCTACCCTCCTTGTGAGAGAGAATGGCAACATACTTTCTACCTCTAATAGATTGAGTACCTTTCAAACAAGAATCCAGTGTACAATGTGAACTTTTGTATTTTGTACAATGATTTAAAGGGAAATGTTTGTGATAGTAAGCATCTTTTCTTGTATTAATGCTTACCTCTTTACATTAGTTTTCTTGCTCTGTGCTTGAATGCCTAGATGATAGGCACCATATAAACACCTAAGACTTTACTCCATCCTCTTTTTGTTTGTTGGGTTTATGAAAGACTAAGCAAAAGGGAAAAGAGAAGCCACAAGGATGAAGATTATCTAAAAGGGAGGAAGTTCTATTCTAGAGAAACAAAGGACTGGATTTAATCTCATCATGTAAATCTGTATCAACTCCACTAGGTTAATTACACTGGTTGAAATCCCAAGTGAGGTTACAATCTGGTTCTTCAAGCCCATGTTTTCTGACATTGCTCTGTATTCTCACTTGCTGTCAAGTGAATTCAGTCATCTTGGGGCAGGTAAAATACAGGGAGAACTGGACCATCCAATCTAGTGAAATTATGCGGTTTTTAGTCACTGGAGAACTGGCAGCATCATTTCAGACTACTGGAGTTTAAGGCAATGAGCAAGACAGTATGGAATCATAGAATAGTTGGGGTTGGAAGGGACCTTCAGAAGTCCTCTGGTCCAGCCCCCATGAAGAAACTGGTCAGCATTTTCCTAAAAACAGCAGTCAAGACTGGGGTAAGCAAGGGATTTCCAGCATGGCACTTGGCATCTTTGCTACTTGCACAGAGAAACAACCAAAGACCCAGCCTAATCCCTTCCACTTCCAGTGCTGAGCTGCTTTATGGGATCATCTAACACCAGTCTAGAGCTAAACTTTCAGTCCTATGGAGTTAAGTGGCCAAACTAACTTCACTGTGGCCATGATCTGGCTCAATCTCTCTGTTGCATGCAATGCTTCACTCTTCCCTACAGTGGAGCTCTCAAAGCATCCAGCTCATATCTAACAAGCTATGGAAAGGTTTTGCTGCTTGCCAGTAGATTTCCTGTACAGCACTTTCTCTATGCTGATGTAAGCAGGATACCTTTTAAGGGTAAACATTTATGTGACTATGTACAAAGAACTGTGAGGAAGTGGAGTACTCAGGACAATTCAGGAAGAACTACTTGAGTTAATAATTGTTAACTATTCTGTTCCTTTTTTACATTTTTATAACTGACTTTCAACACTTTTCTGCAGCTGTTTATATTAAAAATTGACAGTATTTGCATTTTTGCAAACTAAATCACTTTGCATATTCTTGGAAGAGATGCAAAAAGGGAAAAAAGCTGCCTCTGGGAGCACTGGGGAATGGGGGAGGAAAACCAGGAAAATGCTGACAAGAGCCACCCTTTTGCCTTCCAACAGCAAACCCAGGTTTTTGCTCTGTGAGCCTGTGCATCCTTAGCCATGGCCAGAGCTTGGCACTCTACAGAGATGAGGAGAAAACACATGCAGCATAGGGAGCTTTATCTTGGTGTTGACGCCCCATCCATCAGTTTGCTGGTGGAAAGCATAAGCCTGCTGATCATACTCATGTCAACTGAAAGTGATTTAAAAGCTGTTACCTCAGAAAAATGAACTTGTGCTTGTTTGGGGGGGGATGTCTGAGTGAAGGAGGCCAGTTTGTTTTCATTCCCACACTGTGTATTCATACCCAGAGTGGGTAGATGAGGCTGAAATCTGTCTTTGTGAATGAGGATATTGAGGACGGAACCATGCAAGTGAACTGAGTGAAGCATTGCCACTGTATTTGGAGATTGTTGTAGCTCCTTTTTCTAGAAGTGAGAGGACCTGAGCCTCTTGGCAGCATCTGTTTCCAGCTCTGACCTAGGGTGGGTTTATTCCATTTTTTTACCACCCATAGTGAGCCAACTTCACTATGGCGGATGGGAAGGCAATGCTACTTCAGTATGAAATGCTGGGGGGTTCTGCCCAGTCTGAGTCCATGCTTAGCAGATGACACTTAACCATTGTGAGATTGTGACACTGGGTGAATTTCAAGCTCAGGTCTGAATCCAGCCTGTCGGTTCCTTGCACAGCAAGACAAAATCTCAGCATTTAGCTGTGATTTGGGAACGTGTGAGCATTACCCGTTGTCTCTATCAGCCCTTCGCTGCTCTTGGGCAAAGAGTTTACTGTGTCCTCTGCCCAGAGACCACAGTCGTGCTCACAACATGAATGATGTGCAAGTGAGGCTCGTATTTATAAAACTTCAGTTAGAGGTGGGGTTTTTATTTATTAGCACTATATATCTTAAAGGGTCAAAGAGATGAAGGTTTTTTGTTAATATGTACAAACACTTGTGTGTTGCTCTTGTGAGGTCCTGGGATATTGCTGTCTGTGTCCAAAGCAGCAGAAAACCAAGCAACTACTGTGCTGGAGAATAAAAATGGGCTAAACAAAAGGAAACAGAATAAGCCTCATTCAGTTACTGCCTCAGTCATGGCCCTCCTGCTACAGCAAGAGTCATATAAGGCCTTGATCTCTTTGGGATACTCATTGTTTCTTGAAAGACTGGTACAGGAAGATGTGGTGAATTCAATACTCTTGTATTTAAAATTAAATACTGTTGCATCCAAATACCTTAGTCCAACAAGTTACAAACAAAGCAATCAGTATTTTATCAGTGCAAGGGCATCTGCTTGGCTGATGATGGCAGAGTAACAGAACTGACAGTGATAACAGGGGCTTCCAGGCTGGATGGTTTGAGGCTGCTCTCGTGCAAAAAGGACCTCTTTATTTTAAGACAATGGTGGCAAAGCTGTTGTGAAGGGAAAACAGACTTTTACTTGTACTTTGGAAATAGAATGTTCTTTTAAAATGACATTTCACCTTCCAGTTAGTGGAAAGAGGGATTTTTCCTCTTCTGTTTTTTTCTTGCCAGCATATCCAAAGAAATCTCATTATCTTCAGAGGATGTGTTAACCAGTGCAGCAATGTAGAACATGGTGTTATGAAGAGGAAAAATAGATCCATGCAGGGGAAGGAGGCAGCTTAGGAAGGGAGAGATCCCAGAGATTGCAGTTCAGCTTTCTAGAATAGGCAGGCATTTGGAGTTCGTTTTTAATGTGATAGCCACTTCAAGAGGCTTTTTTTTTCAGCTGTACATACCTTAAGCCCTTTATACTAACTATGGTATGGTAAAGATTGATCATAAAATGTGTACCTCCTCTTGTATTGTTTGGGTTTCTGTTTTTTAATTGTGGGAGTTTCTAGATCCTTCTATTTTGTAAAGTACTTAGGAAGACTTGTATTGCTCTGAAGATACTGCTTTGTACGTAAACATTTATTTGCACCCTGCCACTTTCTGTATATGGGAATATCTTTTGTATTCTTTTTCTCTGCCCCCAGGTTTTGAACTGTTTGTGTTCCTATTTCTGTTCAACTTCAATTACCTTTGCTATGCTGTCACTTTCTACAACACGCAGGTACTAAACCAGCTTTTCTTGCCCAGAAAATTCCTTGGCCCTTAGTAGCCTAAAATGTGATGTAGAGCAGGAACATTTCAAATTCTCTTATGTAGCTCATAAATCAGATGTGCTGTTTCACACTTACCTCCTGCTCAGGATAGCAAACCAGCATTGTCCTCGCGGTTGGTCTTACAAACCTGTTGCACAGTTTCCCCATAGATCAGCACTTTGCCAAAAAGATGTAGTTTTAAATTAAAATAGCACTCTTCCTAGCTGGCCTGCTTGCAGAAACACACACCCTGTGGAGCTGATGGCTGATTAGATTGATAAAGATTTGCTGTTACAAGGTTTGGGTCTCTGGTGTTCTGCTGCTGCTGCTTTTCTCAGCTCATGGCTTGTTAAAGGTTCTGAAGACTGTCATATAAGCTGTCAGCGTGTAACTGCTGGGCTGTGTGAGTGTCTTTATCTACCTTTAACAAAACCACTGGAGGAAGACGTGATGGATGCTGGGTGCTGGTAATCAGCTTTGCAGGATCTGGCCCTGGGGAAGACAAATCCATCTTGTCCTTGACACATGCAGTCTCTAGTATATTAATACCTTGAACACGAGAGAGATTTCTTTTCCACTGACCAAGCATTGCTGCTTCCCCTCCTGGGAGGGCAGCTGAGGGTGGAACTTGTATATTTGTTTTAGCCATCATGTGCTGCACAGGATGGTAAGGGGTCTGCTACCAAGAGAACATTTTAATTTGAAACAGCAAATACGCTCATCTTTAGGAACTAATCTGCAGCAATTATAAATACCTACTTATATATGGAAGGGAGCGTGTGTACTGCTTTGTTTTTCCTTAAAGCTGTAACTAGAGACGATATGAAGTGAAAAGCATCCCCTATGTAAGACTTCTGTTTAATATTATTGTGTGGTTAAAATCCTTCCATTATAAATTTGCACTTTTTTTTCTTCTTCCCTTGCATGTTCAGCTCTGATTTTTACATCTGTTCTGTGCAGACAGTAATGTATTTTTGTAAAACATTTTTGACACTGAATCGCAATAAATGGTCAAACAGTGTGAACCACAGAGTTGGTCGTCTCATTGTTTCAAAGTTGACCTTTCAGACTTAATGTTTCTGGTAACTATAAGCAAAGGAGGAACATCCAGAACTTGGGTTGTTGTGGCGGTAGAAGAATATCCTGGATAGAGCTGTTGCTTCATTGTACTTTGATGGAGACTGGGGTGAATGGAGCCCTTACTTCTAGCAAAAACATTGCTGATGTGGAGCTTGTGCTCTCTGGACACAGCACAGGAGTGATTGTTGCCCCAGAAGAGATCACCAGTGCTCACTCTGGTCTGATAGCTTCAACTCTAACCCGTGGCTTATGGCAATGTTGTTTTTCATGGACATGTTATCCAAGTTACTTATTTTTATCTCTTTTTCAGTTAGGATTGCATCTGGTTGGTCAGGACTGAAACAGGCTGACCCAGGCTCCTGCTCAGAGGGAATGCGAATAGGAACCTACTATAAGGACTCCCAGTAAATAGGGGCAAAGGCAGTTGAAAAGGCAAATGAAATGTCTCAGATTGGAAGAGAAGTTACCATGGTAAAACAGGATTGCTTGCCTGATAAAAGCTATGCCAGCTATGAAAGTAAGCATGAAATACAGATGCTTGGGTTTTAATCTCATTTGCACTGTCAAGGTATGCTTGAGCTGTTTCATAAGCCTGTCTGTAGTTATGCTATGCTTCAGGTTTAGAGTTACAGGATTGCACCCCAAGACACAAGGCTCAGGAAATAAGGGACAGTCTGCAAGATGACCAGAGCCTTTTAAACAAGGGGATGAGAGAGCTGTTAAGGCATGTTTATTACACAGACTTCCTTGAAAATGCTCAATTCTACATATTTTAATAGAGTCAATCATTAAAGGGGAATAATTGATCTTCTTAGGAATAAGGTGGGTGCTTCAGTGAGGTCTGTCTATAACTGTGCCTACTTTAATGTTCTTGCTGCTAACATCTCCACCCTTTTAGAGCACTTGGGATATATGGTAAGGCAGCCTGAAGCATGGATGAGGTCACTGGATGGTCTGGGTTGAAAGAGACCTTAAAATCTTCCAGTTCCTACTCTCTGCCATGGGCAGGGACACCTTTCACTAGCGTAGGTTGCTCCAAGCCCTGTCCAACCTGGCCTTGAACGCTGTCAGGGATGGGACAGCCACAGCTTCTCTGGGCAACCTGTTCCACTTGGATCGATAACAAGTCACCCTGTGTAATTCCTTGAAGCATCCTCAGTGTCTGACTTGGAGCCTAACAAAGGAGCAGAGTTTGGGCAAAAGGCATTTTGAAAAGCACACATCAAATATTAAGATCATGACTCTGCTCTGCCCCAGCTTTCCCCAGGTCTCAGTTGTGCTTCTCTGCTTCATGAGGGGTGTGGGGTGAACTCCTGTCAATCGTGCAAGCGGTTGCTTTATTTTTAACAAAACCTGAGCTGCTTCTGTCATCAAAATTGCAGGAATGGGAGAGCTGTTTTCTAAAAGGCTCTATAAATAACTCATGTGGGTTCAAAGGCCTTCCCCATGCTGGAAAGAAACTAGTTCACCCCTTGCCATTCTCAATGTGCAATATGCTGTGCTTTTTAGTACAAACCAAACTAATGTCTTTTTAATGTGTTTTCCTTGGATTGTTTTGGTCCCGCTCAGAACAGGCCTTGAATATGCAGGAGGCAGCATCAGCAGGTTTTGGGGCTGAGGTGGCCGACATGATGTGGGGGGCTGTGGTCCTCATGCAACTGCTGGAGGCCAGTGGGAGGGCAGGGAAGGAGCCCACTGCCCACCTCACACACAGGATAGACAACCATCCCTGTGGGGTTTGTGTCTGTGGAAGAGAAACGCAGTCAATGCAGGAAATGCAATTCCCTCCTCTTCACAGCATGGATTTCAACTGTTTTTAACAGGGCTTTTGAGCACTGAGATAAGCTTGTTCTCACAGGCATACTATTTGTGAAGCACCTAAAAAATGGTGCCTCTGTGGTAATCATTGATGGGAATGGTGCGTGTGACAAGTGCCAGCCCAAAAGCCATCTCAGTCTCTGCCTGCTCCCAGGGCCAGGGTGGCTGCAGTTCTGTCCTCTCCTTGCCTTTCCCTCCAAAACTGTACTTTGTGAGGGGTTCAGCTCATGTCACAGGCCAGGAACCTCTTTCTCTCCTTCCTCCTGCCGTGGTGCAGCAGCCCAGCCCACAGGAAGAGTTCCAGAGGAGGCTGTGCACCCACGGGGCCATTGCCAGGCTCAGCATCCATCCCAACCACCATCCAGCTTGAGGCCATTAGGTCCGGTCATGCCTGAAGAAGTACTTAAATGCTGTGGAGTTTGGGCCCTCGCACACTGCAGCCAGCATGAGATGTCTCTTGGTACCACAGCCACTGCTTTAACCCTTGGAGTATGGGGCACCCTCCTTGGCTGGGGGACATTCTGTCCATGGGTCTCTCATCAGAACCTGACCATGGTTTCCAAAGGGTTCTCTTCCAAATGACTTTCTCTCAATCTTATTATAGCTTTCCCAGTGAAGTGGAACTTACTCTTTTTCGGATACAGCTGGAGGTGTAAATCCAGACAAATATAACTCATGAAGGGGGATCAATGTGTCCCTGCTGCTTGTGTATATAAAGCAACTGGGAGCCTTTAAACCTCTGAAACTAAAGTTATTTTATTTGTTGGGGTTTTTTTCTTGCTCATAGACAATTAAATGGTTCTCCTTGAAAAGAGCAGGCTCCTGGTTGTAGGTAGAAGCCTACAATCTTTCTCTTACCACACACTTTTATATATAAAGCCTCTATTTTTAACCCAATGGTGGGATTGAGGGTTAATGCTGTTAGATCTGTGTCTAGACAGTTGTGAAAAACAGGAAATGAATTACATTATAGTGCGAAGGGAGAATTTAACCTTTTCTCTCCTTGCAAACACATGTGACTGGGGAAAATATGTTCGTGCCGAGTGTTTTGGAAAGTTTAAGGAAGTAGAAAAATGAGAAGGGAAAAAAAAAACCCAGAGCTGGGTTTCCACAAGGCCACGTGGGAATTGTTTCATAGAAAATAAGGAACCAGGCTCTGCCCCCAGCTACACACAGGCGGGAATTTGTTTCCTCCGGTCCCTGAGGAAAAGTTGCATTTTATTAATCCCTACTTACACTGAACGCTGAGGAGGAAAGAGCCAAGTGACCATCTCATACGTGTGAGGTGTGAGAGCATGGCCGCATGCAGCACCGAGTCCTCGGCAGGCGGAGGCAGGCAGAGCGGGTCTGGAACAGCCCAGGGTGGAACAGAGCCTCACACCTCTTCTGCGCTGGCTGCCAAAGGCCTCAGGGTCATTTCTTTGGTATTCACAAGTTATTTGTTCTTTATTTGAGTTAAGAGACTGCAAAAACGCAACATTCCCTTGGCTTGGCCCTTCTGGAGAGCGGGAGCCTGAGGGCTCGCTGGCCCCAGGCCGCAGCTCTGCTGTCAACAGGGCAAGACCTGAGTTTTAAGGGGGTGTTGCAATGAACCCAGGGCAGAGATGAAGCCTGAGCTATTGTGGGCAGCTGGGCTGCTTGGGAAGAGCTGCAAAGTGGAGGCCTGGGGGCTCTTTACCCACTTATCCCCCCTGCCCCTGCAACATGGCTGCTCTTGGGATGCCTAACACACCATGATTCAAAGCAGTACTACACACGTTGAATTACAGAATCATAGAATAGTTTAGGTTGGAAAGGACCTTGAGATCACTCAGTTCCAACCCTCCTGCCATGGGCAGGGACACCTCCCACTAATCCATATCACCCAAGGCTATGTCCAACCTGGCCTTGAACACCACCAGCTATGGAGCATTCACAACTTTCCTGGGCAACCCATTCCAGTGCCTCTCCACCCACACAGTAAAGAATTTCTTCCTCATATCCAATCTAAACTTCCCCTGTTTAAGTTTGAACCCATTACCCCTT
>JANRGW010037025.1:0-23207 GCA_024733675.1 Psilopsiagon aymara | reverse complement strand
TGGCTCATGTTCTTTTTCTCATCGACCAACACCCCCAAGTCCTTCTCCTCAGGGCTGCTCTGAATCTCTTCTCTGCCCAACCTGTAACTGTGCCTGGGATTGCTCTGACCCAGGTGTAGGACCTTGCACTTTTCATGGTTAAGTTTCATCAAGTTGGCATCAGCCCACCTCACAAGCGTATCAAGGTCTCTCTGGATGGCATTCCTTCCAGCCAGAGTATCAACCAAGCTACTGTATGTATGATTGCGTTGTTGAATAGACACAGATTATTAAGGGGCTGAAGTTGCTTTGTATTGGAGACTTGTCTGCTTTATTTTTAAAAGACTCTCTGGAATTTTTTATTGCCACAGACTAAAGCAACAATTTTTTCTGATTTCCTTCAAAGACTTGTCTTCCAAAATCTCACTGAAGCTGTCCATAAGATAATATTCTCCATTGACAATTACAGTTTGGTATCTCTGACTTGGACAATAACTTGATCTGTGCTATACTGTTTTTTTTATTATTCATGTTCCTTGATCTAACCAAGTCAAACAGCCCTGCAGAGTCCCAGATGCAGGACACAGTCATTTCTATGAAAATCATAACAGACAAAAAGTTATTTGAGTCATAAGAGATCAGTTTACCATAAATTCATATCGTTTGACATGAATTGTACTACTTTTGCTTAAATTTGTTATGAGATGTTTCCATTACTTTTCACTGACAATATATTAAATTTGTTAGAACAAGCAACTTAACCCCTTTACTGCTCTTAGATTTTGGTATCAGCTTCAAAAGTTATAGAACATCCTGATGTATTTGAAATAGTGCTCTTTGTCATGGTTTAACCACAGTAGACAAACAAGTTCTTGTGCCTGCTCACTGGCACAAGAGTGCCAGTGCCTCTTCACTGGTGTGAAGAGCACGAGCAGCCTTGAAGGTCTGTAAGCATTTCTCAACAGTAACTAAAACATTGTTAATCAGAGATAAGTTAGTACTTCGGAGCATCAAGTTTATGTTCCTTTGATAACTCCTGATTTGTGCTGCATTTTGGTTTAATTTTATTCAACCCATGTATACTTAGTGTTTAAAAGACAGATTTAGTGATGATACAGAGATTAAATTTTACTTATGGTTAACTATAGAATGCCCAAAGAAAAGCTTAAATTTCAGTTATGGCTATTGTTATAAAACAGGATAAAAACTTAAAACCTGTGCATGTTTAAGCCTCTACTTTCCAAGCACCTCTGCAAGTGAACACATTTAGTTCAAAAGTTTGACTAGTAACTTTATCAGGCTAATAAGTATTGAAAATTTGAAAATATGATTCCACAAAATAAAATGAGAAGTAGAAGGGGAGCAATTTTCTTTGGTTTTGCTATCATTTTGAAAACAATTATGTTTCAGTTACATAAATTAGGTAATTCTATATAGTTACTAGCATATTTCTGTATTAAAAATTCAAATCAACAAATCAAATATCTTGAAAGAAGATTTTTCTATATTAACTGGTTTAATTGTGTTGTTCTTAATTCAGTTACTAGTAAAATTTGTTTCAGATGTCTAAATATTCATGTGGGGTTTTCTCACGTTGGCCATTCACATTTTCAAAACCACCTATATATATTATAGAAGAAGCTCATGTTGTCAATTCATCTGACTGATGAACGCAGCTGGTGAACAAATCTCTTAATAGCATCATTTATTTCAGTTTAAACCAAGAAGTAATGATTTCTGTTTCAGTAGCAGTCATTCTCTTTCATTTATTTAAAGCATAACAGCCCAGATTTCCTAATGATCTATTAAAAATGCAACAGAAATTGTTTGGTTTTGTGATATAAATTGAGCCCTTAAGGATTTCTGCTTCAAGCAGACCTTGTTGTTATTTGTTTGTAATAAACCTGTCCCTTTCAGGAGCATTGCTGATTGCTCCCCTGACTTATTAACTCATTTTAGGGAGTTAACTCCTAACATCATGGAAAGTGTTAGAAAACAAATTAAGGGATAATATATAGCACATGCCTGTTAATAGCAAATCTAAGACTATAAAACAAATGATCTCATTCAGATTCTTAGATTGCTATAAATACAGCGCATCTGAGCTTAGGTGAGAACAGAGGGATATGGAAAAGGTTTGCTCAGTCTTTACTATTAAGGAAGCGTGGGAGGTTGTCTTGCAGAATGAAACTGTAAGGAAAAGGCAGCAGGCATAGCGGATGATATTAAACAGAGTCAGAGAAAGAGATGACTTGATCAACGGTATTCTGCAAAACGGTCCATTAGGTTTTCTCCCTCAAAAAAAAACCCAAACTGCTCTTTTGATGTATCTCTCACCATCACTTTCAACTGAGGAAGGTAGTATCACTTGGCTAAAATATCTCTGACTGACTCACTATTTACAGAATGAAAAGAAAACAATCGAGCAGTAAAAATAACAGGTCTTATTGTCTTTTCAGATACTGCTGTCTAATGTATATGGTTTAAGCATATACTGTTAAATTTCTGACTGGAGCTAACAAGCAAAAATATAAAGGGCTAAACCCCTTCTTCTATACACAGAGCTCTCAGGAAATTTCCAAGAAAAAAGCAGTATTCATCTGTTGCCTCCCTCATATGTTATATTCTCTTCCTCACATTACTAAATAGATCCTGAATCTAAGATTGCTGTAAAACAGTTATTGTGTCAGTGGTTTTAGTAAAAAAAATGTTGAAATAGCATTTAAAATTTTATCACTGTAGTTGAAAAATATCTCATAAAATATGTACCAGTGCCTCTCTCACTTTCAATATTTAGATGACTTCTGAAAGAGTGCATTAAATCTTTAAAAGACTTGTGAGATAGTGGCTGAAACAGTTTACAGGAATCTGCGTGAGCATCCACATTCCAGAGCCAATCTGCCTTATAATGTCTGCCAGGGCACTTAAACCTCTTTGAACTACTTCCTCCCTGTCCTTGATACAGAGATAACATATGCAAAAAATTCAGAGAAAAAAGCTTTTTAGACAGAGTATTTACCAGACTGCTCCTTGTTAAACTGGAGATCTTTGTTTTCAGGAATTCTGAGCACTTTGGGGACAGAAACCATCCACCCCTTATTCTGTAGGGAATGAAGGAAAGTAGCTGTGAGATCCACAGCAACTCACAGGCTCTTACACAACAGGTATTTTGGCTCAAACGTGCAGCACAGATCTCCATAAAAGCAAACTTAGCATGTCAGAGTGAGACAGAGGCAGGCTGTGATGCTCCTGTTTCATTCATGCTTATAGCCGAGGATGTCCAAGCTAGCTCTGGGAACAATAGCATTGCCTTCATTAGTAGAGCAGTAGACTTAAGTCTGTGTTTACGTATTAAATGGGGCCTTTTCTAAAGATAACTCATAAGCATCTTCTTATTTTTATTCTCCAGTTTTTGCCCTTTGGTGGCTCCAACTTTGCCTCTGTCCCATAGCTTCCTTTCTGAGGTGTTCTGCCACGCAGACCTTTGCTTTCTGCAATCCACCTTACTATCTAGCCAAAACATCTGGAACAATTTAAATGATTTTAAAACTGGTGCTTCTTTACTGCTTTGTCTTAAATGGTTTATGTATCCCAAAGTTTCCTGGAATATATAAAGAAAAATAAATTAATAATGTCAAAAAAAAATGATGTGACATTTCACTTATCATTTATCAGTTATTAGACTTTCTCCTTTAGGTTTGCTTGCTCCAGTGCGACATTTTAAGTAAACTCTTGAAGGATTATTTCATGTTGGTGCATTTCAACAGGAAATGAACTGTGACCCCATTAAAGTCCACAGATGCCTGCAAGTGTGTAAACTTTCTGAAGTATCATACTTCTATACATGTTATTTGTGTATATAGTATAAAAAAGTAGGTATTTTGAGTCATCAAGACTTAAAGTTATGATGGGATTATCATGGAAAAAAGGATTTTTCAACTTGTTCATAGATTCTGAGAGACATTTCAATTTATTTTTCCTGGGAAATATCCTTTCAAAGAAAACATCAATTATTTTCCAAAGTCATACACTTGTTTTTGTTGTGGGTTTTATTACAATAATAATTGTTGTTATAATATTATTAATATTGGTATTAGTAGTAGTATCAACAACAAGGACTCACTGTCCCAAATGTTTTTTACTTCCCCATCATGTGAGAAAAACAACCCTTTGCTTTTTGGCCAATTGTCCCACTACTATGAGGATTTACTTAGCATGGAGAATATCCAGACCAAATAAAGAGCACAGATTTCATTACCCCTCTGCAAGATTTCACACACAATAAAGCCACAAAAATACTGGATGGTAGCTAAATCAAAGCAGCTTGAGACTTGAGATCCAGATGTCTTTAGTCATGTAGACTTTTTTGCCTTGGTCAATATCTGCATGTGGTAAGAAGCCCTAAGGAAATTGTCTTTTTCTTTCTGTGGGAACACTTGAGGAGATCTAGTCTTCCTGTGCTCCTGTTGGGAACAGAGTTGAATGGTACTGCACAAAGGACTAGGAAGAATTTTTGATGAAAGTAGTTCTAAGAACAGGGTCTCAGGTTGACAGGCCATGCCACAGAA
Source organism: Psilopsiagon aymara (assembly GCA_024733675.1). Classification (NCBI taxonomy): domain Eukaryota; kingdom Metazoa; phylum Chordata; class Aves; order Psittaciformes; family Psittacidae; genus Psilopsiagon; species Psilopsiagon aymara. The sequence continues at coordinate 18,660 of JANRGW010037025.1, read as the reverse complement.
ACACTGACCATAGCTGTGAAAAGCAGCTAAGAAAGGACTCTTTAAGGAATGGTTTTGGCACAAATCTCAGTCTGTTTCAGTGGTGCTATCAGTTAAAGTGCCAGCAGACAGAGGAGCAGACCAGATTACTAAGAAATGGAACAGGCAAGGCAATACTTTATGCAGCTGAGGAAAATGTTTATGGCCACACTGGCACAACAACTATTTGGGTATATTGATAAGACAGATATAACCCTCACATTCTACAGGAACAGACATCTTCCCTACCCTCTTTCTTCGCTTGAGCTGCGCCTGTGGTCTGTGTCTGTCTCTACAAAAGCATGGCCTGGGTGATCTCCATACAGTTACACCTGATCTAGGTGGATCAGCTCCCTGATTACTTCTCAGAGTTTCAGGAAGACTCAGCAAACTGCAATTATCCATACTGCATTTGAAATACTGATACCAAGTCAATTCCTTAAAGGGAAGACATCTTCAGGTAGCTCAATATCTCTTTATGCCACCACTACCTGACAGAAAAAACAGTATCCAGCTAGGTCACTCATTAGCCTACAATTATTCTGGTAAAATATGTCACCCAGGATAGAAGGGAATATGTTCCATCCCTCACCATTTGGATTAGTGTGATGACACTGATGCTACTGTCAGCTAGAGGAAAGGCATTTGTTGGCTGTTCTTGCACTGCCTAGCATTACAGAAGATGAGGTCACCGTGTTTGGCCACTGCTGTCAATGATGGTGTTTATGAACTTGCAACTGTGATCAGCAAAAAAATGCACAACCAGAGACTGCTATTTTGTTATTTCCTTAAAAAAATACCTTCTTACACAGGCAAGGACTCACTCAGGTGGGTAAGAAGTATGGATATGAATACTATTTACTGTGCTGCAAGGCTGCACTGGGAATGCCTGGAAGAAAATAGTTGTCATAGGAGCTACAACTTGTAAAAAAGAAAGGGGAAAATGTCTGGAAACAGCAGCAGTAAAACCTACTCTTAAAAATCCTCAACTCTGACAGAGTCCTGAAGCACCATCAAGGGGTAAGCCAAAATATGTTTGCTGGATTTAAACCTCTTTAGAGGTTTGTGATGAAGGGAATGCAAAGCACTGGAGAATGTTCAAAAAAATGCCCCTACACTGAAAATGATGTGCCTGACACAGGTTTGCCAGAATGAGCCATTCAAAGTCTAATGTCCTGTTCTGTGGGAAGAACTGAGCACAGCTTGTATTTGGTGGGGAGACTGCTGTCACCTGTCTTTTTTAAGATTCAGTTTAATCTCCCTGTTTCCTGAGTCCCCTAAACTGTTAAGCTTCCTCCTTTGTTAAGTTTAATTTCCTGCCTTAGAACAGCCTGCAGGACAAGAATTCCATTTAAGCTCATCTTTGCAAATGCACGAGCTTTCCAGGGCTGCCACAATCTCCATCAGTATAACAAACACATCCTGAGTGCTTGTATAACACTTAGCTCAGACAGCAGTACTTTCATGTACTACTTTGGCGTACAACTAAAAATTGATCCTTTTCAGCAAGGCTGGTTAATGAATTGAAAAAATATTCAATAAAAGCCACACAAGAAGAATTTCAAAGTCCCTTCCATTTTGCAGGGTTTTAAGACAACTTCTTGTTTCTGAAAATGTATATTTAAACTTCTTATCAAACTATTTGTTTTCAAAGCAGAAAAGACACCTTAAAGTGCAAAATTGACAGGAAGATTAAAATTTGGATGATATCTTTGAAAATTTGTTCAGTGTTTTGTTATAAATGTCTCAAATATTTCAATGCCATGAGTTTTATTTATCCCAAAATTTCATTTATAATTAAGAGCAGGGGTGGGGATGTCCCTTTTCTTGTAGAAGTTACTCAAACATTTTCTAACTTTCTCTGTAGGGCACTGGTTTTATTAACAAATTTCAAAAGAGAAAAAGATCCTAAAGTCCTGCTTGAAGCTCAGTGGGAGAGAGGCTCCCTCCTGTGGAATATGAGGTTTCTGTAACTTTTCGCTCACACATTAAAAGTACCTTACCAAAGAAGGACATGCTTTATTTAGTTATACTTCAGTTACATTTTTTAAGCAATCAAGAATATACGGTAGTTAAACAAAAAGCTATTAAAAAACCTTTGAGATTAAAAAATGGGGGCATTAAATTCTCAGTGAAATCTCAGCAGAATACCTTCCTGAATTTATTTCCAGTAAGCTGAAATTTCTCCCTTTATTTGGAAAGGTTAGTCTAGAAACCATACTAAAGGATGCTCTTTTCAAATTTTCTAAAATAAGGTCAAGCAGATTTGAAGAAATTCATGAAAAAAAAAAGGCAGAGTGATGAAGTGTTGTTGAGATGGACAAAAATCACGTACACACATATTTTTGGTGACTTCGTAGGAAGAAAAAATAGACAGCTCTTTTACTACTACAAATCACTACTTATATATCTTTTCTAACAACCATGTGTCTTTTAGCCATTGGTTAATATTAGTCAGCAACGGTACATTATTGGATAGCCCTTTGCCACATTACGTAAGTCCATTGTTTTGTCAAGTTCTACCTGTGTTTCTACTTGCTCCCCTTATCTGACTCCCTCCTCCAGACTCCTTTTACTTTCCCATTTGGATGCCTTCTACTTTCCCACTCTTTGGGAAAGTATCTTTGGTACGTCATTTCTCATGGATACACTTTAACATCTTCGAGACTGAGTTCTAACTTCATGCCTTCAGTCAGGGAATCCACAGGCCTGCCATAGCCCCCCACCACAATGAATGACTCCCCAGTTCAGAATATTTGCAATTTAAGAACGGCACCATTCAATAGCTATGAAGCCAAATAGCTCAAGAAGAATAACTTGGAAAGCTCTCCTCATGGCATCCTCCCTTCGTTCTTTTTTCCTGTTTAAAAAAAAAAGTAAAAGGCAAACAAATAGATTTTGTGCATTTGCAGATCTGCAAAAGAGATTTGCAAATGGATGATGCTGACTTTAGTTATAGTTTCCTATTTTTTTTCAGTGAAAGAAATACAAGTCTCTTACATACCAAATGAGTAGTAGTTCTGAGGTATATATATGGTATTAAAGACTTGCTTACCTTTTTATCAAATATCTATAGATTAAAACGTTTATTGAACATAGTCTCTTAATTTTCTACTTTTACTCTCACATGTTTAAAAATGCTTGGAGCATTCTTAGGGCAGTATGACATACATCGAAGACAAAAAAAGGGTGTTGATTTAATAATGTTAATGAAATATTTAAACAATTCTGTGTATTTAATTACATTTCACCTTTGAGTCCTTTTTAATGAATGGTATATATGCAATATCATTGCTACATTTCCAGTGTTCCATTTCTTGCTGTGCATTGCTTTAAAGAGCCTAGTATGCTCTGGTTATATAAGATAATCAGAAAATTCAATCAAGGGGAAATATTTGTCTGAGTTTATGTTTAGTCTCATTAGATTTTTTTAATGCTGCATTGCAACATTGCCTAGGTATTAAAATATACAAAAACCCCCAATAACCTAAACAAATAAACATTATATTGCATCCATTTTATTGTTTCAATTTTCAACAACCTGTTTCAGCTTACATGAGTGAATTGCTGTGCGTTTAATCCTAGATATATAGGAGCCATCACAATGAGGATAAGCAAAACACTCCTTTACTTTTAACGTGCATACATACTAGGCTTGCAGGAATATAGTTTATAATAATATATTATTATTATAAGAAGAAATATATAATTTTCCTTTGTTCAGCTGTTATATATAGAATAATTTATAATAATTATTGGCAATGGATATTTTGGTTACACAACTCTTCTAAAGAATCAGTTTAGCATTTTGAGATAAATATGCTTTGCTGGATTTTGCTTTTGAAAGTTGATTGTTTGCATTCATTCCCAAGCTGTTTGCTGTTTCTGAACAGAGTAGTCCTACTCAGATGCTGTTGGTTTATAAAGCCAATACTCCCCAATAATAGAGTTTAGTTTCTGTTCTCAGTGGCTATGTTCTATTAATTTCATCACTGGTGTACAGTAAGCAATAGCCAATTTGTACTTTAAATTATGGCATTCTTAATAAAGTAATCATAGTGTAGGCTTTTTCTTTAAGTAGAATGAACAAGAAATGTATGGGGGGAGAATGGTAGCCTCAGCTCTATTCCCCTGAGCACTGCTCTGCTGCTAGTTTGTGATCAGATGATTCAACACTTACATTGTTCGTTTCCATTCCACCAGGACAATTTTTAGAAATACAATTTTATCCACTTAGACAAGAACTGTGATGTCAGTCTCATATTGCAAGTTGAGGCTGGTGTGTATATTAGCAGATTCTTTTTGCAGTTCTCTAGAGCTCTCAATTTCTGCATATTGCCTCTGTAAGATGACAATTTATATTTTACTGATAGAAACACCTATATTTATTTTCTAGATAAAGTGTTGGACCTGTTTCATTTTAAACAGGTGACTTTTGAAATTAAATATATAATATGCATTTATAAATAGACATAAACAAACTGAGAGAACGCATACAAAGTCTGAGAGAACACAAAAAAAATCTGAGAGAACCTTTTCCTTACATGAAAGATGCTGAACCCATACCCACTGATTTGTACCCTCTTCAAATGGTAAGTGTCCTATTTCTCAACTGAAGGGATATTTCTGTATGTGCACAGCGTAAAGCCAGTGGTACATAAGTATGTTTATAGAAAGTTTATTATTATATTATTCAAAGAAAGGACAGTAACATAAGCTAAGAGTTTATTTAAAACACAGACAGCTCCTCAGTTTAAATTCCGTCTTGCCATGGTAAAGTAGCAAATTATCTCACTCGTGACCAAAATTGCTCTTGAAAGTCTTAGCAATTACACACAACATAAGTAATTTCATTTTAGAAACCGTACAAGACGGAAGATGAGCATTCACGTATTAAAATCTAATACTGCAAAATCAGATGCAGCTGTAAAATTAGAGCTCAAGTAAATAATCTGCTCAGTGTAGCAGATCTGACTGCAAGCATAATTACTCCTCTTGTAATTAATTACAATTAGGTGAGTAGAAAATAGGTAGATCAGTTTAGTAAACAAATCTGAATAATAATAATTAAGAACTGCATTGCATAAAAATTGTTTGTTAACACTTTCTTTTCTATTAGGCAATTAACGTTCCTTTGTTTCCCTTTAAAATATGTATATTTACTTGACTTTCTACAAGAATAAGAGTGCTCGTTATATGTAATTTGTGTTACAGACATAGCTTTTTTCCATTATAATTACTACATGCATTTTCTCATGCCTTGAACAGGTGGGTCAGAAATTAAATTGCAGACCTGCACAATGGTTGAGGTAGAAGGGAACTCAGTAAATCAAGTAGTGCAATACCCTGCTCAGAGCAAGGTCAATTGAAGCAGGTTATCCAAGTCAGTGTCAAGCCAGGTTTTCCACATCTCCAAGGATGGGAGCCCCACAGCATCTCTGGTCAACCTGTTCCAGTGAATGTCACCTTCAGAATATTCTTTCACTGGATACCACTGAATGTCAAAGGTGACGGCATCAGGGTCCATACCAGTGCCACAGGCTCAGTGGGATCTGTGGTGCCACCCTTCCCTGACTCATCCAGAGCAGGTATGGAAGATTTCACTTGCATTTGAAGCTGGAGCAGGATGGTTGTTCTTTGCCAGTGTGTCCTGGATTCCAGACCCTCAGCAGTGCTCAAGGCAGGATGGGTGCCACACAGACATTTTCCACTCCTTGCTGCCCAGTTGAGAAAGGACACCAAAGTGAAGTCCCTCCCAGCTATATATGGCAATCTTCATTGTGCAAAGCTATTCTGGTGCCAAAAACCTTTCCTGGTGCCAAAGGTTATGACTTGGGGGCAGTCACCCTGTTACTTTAGTATAAGGAAGTTTTGGCAAAGTGTGCAACAACATCTACGTGCCTCTGCAACTTTGCTGTCTAAACTGAGCTCTGGCATCACAGTAAAGTCTCCTCAGCTCTGGCCACACATGGAAGCACTGACTGCACGTAAACACTTCCATGCAAGCCATACTGCCCTGTGAGTGCCTTCCAACACTATAATGCACTTAGCTGGGGGATTTTCCTTCTGTCGAGGCCTGAAGCAGGTATTTCTGCTACCCCATTGTGCATCTCAAACCTGCACTTCCAAGTGCCCCAGTCTTGGTATGCCCAGTTGGAGGACTGTGGCGTGAGGAGAGATCCTTTTTCCCTTAGTTTAAATTAGCCTGCATCTTGTTGATGGAGCAGATGGTTAGTTGTATTCTAACAGTAGATCACTCTTGGAAAATAAAATCCATAGTGAAATGAAGAGCAGAATAGCCCAAGGATACTGACCATATTCATACTGACTTGGCACAGACCAAATGAGTGCTTGATAAAATGAAAGGGAAAATGTCTATCCAGACTGTATTTCATCTGCTTACAAACGAGTATTAGGACAGTTTGAAAGTTGTACTTTTGAACTCCAGGGAGATGAATTCTGCTCTGTTTTTCTTATACAGGTGAGGATAAGGGCATTTGATAAAATGCATCACTCCTGGCTTTAGCTAATATTTTGAAGCAATATCAAGCTGGATTTATTTTATCATAGAAATTTTATACTTTAATTTTTCTAATTACTTATGACAGTGACACCAATAGATGCTTTTAAGGTCAGGACCCCTGCTTTATCACAGAAATGGTGCAGCAGACAGAACTGAAGTGTAAGATAGTCCAACATTACAATGTTGTTATCTTCCTTAACCAAGGTTTAGAGGATTTTGGTTCCAAAGAAAAGAGTGCAAATAAAACTGTGATGGTCCATTGCATTTTTTATCTCCGCTGACACTGAGAATAAAGGTCACTTACAATGATTTCTGAAAATTACAATGATCAATTAAAAATTGGCCTACTGGCCCCATCTTATCTCACACAAACAACCTAATGCAACAGAGCAATAAATTCCAGTGCCTGGGAGGCCAGCACTGGGATTTAAACTGGCATTAAAAATTCCTTAAACTGTCAGCCATAAACAGTTTTGATTTCTCCTTCTCTTGCCTCGTGAAAGTCACCACAGCTTCACAGCTTGGAGGACACAAGAATGATCTCCAGCTCCTATGGCAGCACCTACAAAAAAAGAGAAAGGCCTTCCTCAGTCTTGGACATCTCCCTGGTTTACCCCATATAGAAGGTACAGCTTCTGTAGTATCTTTTTCTGGAAGCCTCCTGTAGGAGAGCTGAGGCTGACTTTTGAACCTCAACAATATTTATATCACCTTTCCTACACTTTATCTTTTTTCACCATACACTTGGATAGCAACGTGGCAATATTTGACTGCTCTCAAACCTTTCCCAGAAAAAGAGAAGACTAAAAAGGAATATTCCACTTCCAGAGCATTTTTTGTGCCATGTTCACTATACAGACCAGTATTCACCTAAAAATCTTTTTTCCTTTGCTTAGGGGTACATTTTTTTTTCTTCTATATGGCATACGTTGAAATTTCGACATCAACATTTGCAAGTTTAGTGGCATCAGTTATTTACCTGGCAATCTCAACATCATCTCACTCCTCCCACTGGCTCCTCTGGGATCCTCCTTTGAGCTCCTTCTAATTTTAATGGTTTTTTTTCTTTTAACTACAATTTTGTTGAAAACCACAGCAGCACATGTGTGAGCCAACATGTTGCAGCTAATTGAGATTTTTGATTGTCATGATTTTAGGTTGTATGCTTTGCTTCTTTTCACTTGACGATTACAAAGTTAATTAAATAATTCTGCATATAATTTAAAATTATAACTAGGCAATATATGGATTGATATTAGCTTGTGCATCCCACATAATACTTGAAAAATGACTTTTTATTTGTCAACTGCAGGGCAGTTAGGACAGTTGTGATTGTCAGATGATAGTTCAACAGAATAAACTGGCGTTTAAAACCAGCCTTATGCTTTTTTTAATACAGCACAATTTAGCTTTTAATACAGCACAATTTCCTCTGTAGGTTGGAAACACCCAGAACAAGAAACTAAAACAAAAAAAGTAACATGAAGGTGGCTTCAAAAAGACCTAATTTAATCTATGAAATGAGATTAAGAGTTTATTCCACCAAAAAAAGAACACCTGTGTATGGTAGGAAGAGCCTAGCTCTATAAATTGTCTAGTTTTCTGCCTTCTCAAGTTTCTGTATGCTCACCACTTAGGTATGTGACTCAACACTGGGACAAAAAGCATTCCCTGTTTTACGAGCATAAATGCCTTAACAGAGTATGCAGCACTGTTTGTATTCAAAGCAACTGTTTAAAAAAAATAAAAAAGATAATATATTTCTCTTGCTGTCTTTAAAAAACTATAGGACTCACAATCATTCAAAACGGTAGGGTATATCTTGTTGGAAGAACAAGCAAGTGATCGTTTGTTTGATATCAAAAGGAAGTCCTAAGTAACTGATGTTTTGAGCCCTATGAATCTTCAGAAATGAATTATGCTGATAGCTTCTCTATTGCCAAGTAACTAAAGCACCCTGGATTCCCTCTTTATTTGTAAAAAATACTAACACTTTTTCAGACACTCCTATGTTATTGAGGGTTACACTACTGAAAATTCAGCTAAAGGCATCAGGCAGAAGATAGTCTAAAGCACTATAAATCAGAACATGAAAGCATAGCTGACAAACAGAAGAGTGGCTAGAGGTAAGAACTCTTATTTCAGCTAATATTACTATCCAACCAAAGCAGAAGTATGTAGAATAGTAAAATTCAGGAGTTGGTTTAAGAAGGCTGTTAACAGCATGAAGACTGAGAAAAATCGAATAAAATTACCTCGTTTTAGCACTGCCCCTAGTAAATGCTGCATGCAATATTGAGATTTTTATGCACATTGTTTTGAAATAGCTTCTTTAGGATTTCATACATGTAAGAATATGGAATTGTGTCTCCATTTTATATTTCATTCCTGAAAAATATTGTAAGCATGCAAAAATGCTACAGGTCAATTATTATCCATAAGAATAAGATCAGATTTGGGATTTATACTTTTTAGTTGATGGCCAACCTCCAGGTGAAACAAAAAATATATAAAAAAAATTCATATTAACTTTTTTTTTTTTGCATAGTCATTTTAATTCTTCAATTCCAATCCCTTCATGTTGTATTGTCTTCATATTTTTTTCTCTCCAGTTTTATTTGAGGAATAAAAATGTATTTGAAAGACTAATGTCACAGCATTAAAGTCTTACTTCCTAAAGAAGCTGGAGTTTATATCTGAGATTGGACAATCCTTCATTTGAGTAATTTTGAAAACCCTGCTTAATGCAGTTAGGTTAGTGTATGGTTCCTTCAGTTGCAGGTACTGATCAAAATCTAAGGTTCTTATCATATCAACAGGCATTTAAACAATAGATGAGTCATTTTGCAATGTCTTTGAATAGCCATTCACTGACCTATACTGTTCCTTCTTCCATTGTTTGTACTCTTGCCTTTTACAGCTGAAAAGTACTTTTGCCTTAATTGTTTACTCTGACCCTTCCATTGCAAATTTTCCTTTAAGTTATTTATTTACCAGATTTGTGTTGCCCAGGCTAGAACTGCACACATTCTATGTGTGTCTTAGTTCTGGCATTTCCCTAACACAAAATCCATGAATTTATAATCTTGGTGTTCTTTTAATTTAAGCTGGAAGCTCTAATTTACATCATCTGTCAAGGATTTGGGAAACTTTATGCCAGGTACTAATTCCCAAGGCAAAGGACCTTTCAGTGATGTTAACTGACTCGTATGATTAGATGTGACTTTAGATCCTCTTTCCTCTGACATTTTCACAGAAAATTCTCAAGAAAGTGGAGAAGTGAAATCCAGTGAGCACTATTGTCAGTTCTGATACTGTGTGCACTCTTGCCCTATTTCAGCAATCAGTCCTCAGCTACAAAGTCAGAAAAAACAAACACCCAAAGCTAACAAGTATGTTTGTGTTCACAGAGCCAGGTCGCCTCCTCCTTCCCTCTGCATTTCCACCCTGCTTCTCTTTTTCCCTGTCAAATGAGTCATCTAGGCCACCGGTAGAGCTGGTCTCACTTCTTTTCCACTCAGCATGACTGGTTCCCTGTTATTTCTTTTCATTCAGCAGATGGCAAATGCATGCCTAATAAACACTAACACATGTGCCCAACCAGCCACTGTCTCAGTCACTCTGCTGCTTCTTCTAGAGCTTCTCATTCCTGTCAATATTCCTCTTATGAAATAAAACTATCAAAATCACCTCATCCTAGCCTTGTGGTTTAATACAGACCTGCAAAGATGGAAGAATTACATGCAAATGATTTGATGTTCTTGTGACCCACACCATACACACAAAGCAGAAAATAATATGCTCAACACCCTGCAAGAACTTGCTTTCCTATGTTGTTTTTCTGAGAAGTTCAGTGGAATGCCATCCTGTTATAGACTTTGTACAGACTGGAGAGGGGCAAAATCTGACAAAAGCTACAAAATCAGCAACTCCCAAAAAAGTGAGGAAAATCACACAGGCACTGTGCCACAGCACAGGAATGGCAAAGAACAGCAAATCAGAAAGTCACGAGGAAGAACTGTCTATAACACTACTAGCATGTAGTGCTATGGCCTGATTCACCTTAAATGTGCTTGACAATAATGCAGTAGTTCCTCTGATTTCAAGGCCTATAGTTCCATTTTTACTTGTGACTCCTAACCTAAACTGATTTAACGAGAGAATGAAGGCAGACACCCTCACTTTCTACCTTGCTATCACTGTAGCTTGCCTCCAGCACTGTAACACAAGCAGTTACTTGTTAATCATTATGTTCTTATATATATTTTTATATATACTTGTATCTTCTTTACTACCTACTGCTTGCATCAAATCAATGCCTACTTGAGGATTATTTTTAAGGAGTTATTCAATTATTTGAATTGGGGTTTTCCATATTTTCCATCAACATTTCAAGCAAGATGGTGCCCTTCAATCCTGAAAGGTACTAATGACATATCTCAGTTTAGCTTGCCTTTGACACAGTACGGGTTATTTCTGTGAACTCAGTCATCTCTTACAGATGAATGACCAAAGCGAGCCTCTCATTTTCCTCTGCAAAAGCCATCTACTTTTGTGAGAGATTTTTAAACCATTCGTGATTGCCACATCTCAAATGCATCCTCATGGAGGCTAAATTTAAAGCTAAACGCTCTCCTAACAGCCAGAGTTAAAGCTCACATCTTTCAATCCATCATTTTATTTGACATGCAAAAAATGTCTTCATTTCAGATATGACTTACCACTGCTACTTCAATGCAAAAAAAGAAGATGGCATTGATGTTTGATGTAGATCATGCAGCGATCTTTCCACCTTCAGTGGCCTTCAGCTCATGCTACCTTAATAGATATCATATATTATCCTTGTTTCTCCTGAAGTGCTGTGCCTATGCAAAAAATCCCTTTCTAGAACTGTCAGCTTCTGGGTGGCTCATACTATCCCTGAGTGCAATTGCTTGTTTTCACTTCCATGTCATATTGACACGATACTGCAATCTGTATGTTTTTCAGGGCTCAACCACATAGGACTTATCAACAGGTGAACTTACAATTCCTTAAGGAAATTGTATCAGTTTGGTCTCAGCATGGGAGAAGACCCAACAACGTAACCTTCTTTTTCTAGAGAATATAATACAGTGAATATGAAACACGAAAATTCATTGGTACATTATGAATCTCCATTTCAGTTTATAGTGTGAGTTTCAACTCACTATTCTTTCTTATCTAAAATAACTTCCTTAAAACTTTAACTGGCCTGTGTGACCAACCAGAAATTTTCGGGGTATTTTTATTATTTGTCTGATTAAAAAGTATATAAGTAGAAATCCAAAAATAAAGTATCCAAATTTTTAATGAGACATTTTATGATATCTCAACACACTTTTTCTCTCAGAAACTTATTTTAAATTTTCAGATTTATGTTTATTACAACAGTTTAGAGTAATTATAGTCCCATTACTATGCTTATTGCAACATGTAACTCGACTTGCCTTTATTTCTAGTCTTTTTTTTTTCCATTAAGGAGGCACTAACAACACAGAGGCACAATTCAAAGTTCATTAAAGTTTGAAGCAGATTGATTCAACTCTAAATTAAAATATTTTCTTTCTATAATTACATAGTACCTGAAGGTTCTATTTTATGTCTAATCCCTGGAAGTGACCAATGGCAAGCTGAATAGGGCCTTGAGCAACACAATCTAGTGGGAGGCGTCCTTGTTCATGGAAGGAGGGCTGGAACTAGATGATCTTCAGGTTCTTTCCAACCCAAGCCATTCCGTGATTCTGTGATTGTCAATGTGAATAAAAACTAACATCTCTTTCCATCTCTTTTTATCCTTCTTTCCTTCCTAGCTTCTTTCCTCTTGATGACAATGAAAAATGTCACTCTTTCCCCATCTGCAGCTAGAAGCAGATTTCACCTTATTCAAGGCAAGCCTTAGCTCTTTTTCTCCTGAACTCCCAATCTTTGGTCCTGCATAACACTGCCTGTTTGAAGACAAGAAGCTGACGTGCTTCTCCACTAAAAACAGAACATCAAAGTAAAACTGTCTCCTTCCAGAACATGTGCAACTGCAAAACCTTCTTTGCAAAATCTTTTTTTCTTCTTTTCTGAGCACTACCTCAATAGCTCTTGATTTTAGTTCCCAGTGGCATCCCTAAATATGCAGAACCTTTCTTTGTTTCAATCAGTTATTTCCACGTGGATTCCACATAGTAATTTGAAAACTATTCCTTGTGCTTATGTTACTCTTATTCTGGAAGCCCTATAACACTTCTTACGCCTGTAACACCTCCCACATTTACTTCAGCTGGCTTCAGATGTCATGAAACATACTCCTCCCAGCAAAGCAATAAATTCCTATTGACTGATCTGATAACCCTCAGATGTGCTTTTCTTAATCTGGTCTTCTATCTCATCAAGAGCATGACAGTTACTATTGAGATAAAGAATAGACAGAGCAGGCTACAAGTCCCTTCTCTTTCTGAAACGTCTGGTGATTGGTCGTGCTGGTGTCCCTCCAGCAGAATTCTGCTTTGACGTCAGCAGAAACTTCAGTAGGTATTCAGTCTACACTTGCACTTGCTGCTGCTTCTTTTGACAACAGTATTATTGCAGCTTCAAATGCCTGAGTGGAATTATATGTGAGTGGGGAAGAAGAATAAGGTCTGCATATAAAGAAACATAATTATCAAAACAGAACTTAATTTCAATGTTTTCATGTGATTTTGAAGTAAAGTATCATATGTTCACATTTTTTTATAATTCCATCAAAAATATCATTAGCCATATTCTAAGTAGGCTTTTTCTATGTTTGAAAGAGGAAAATAAATAATACTTTGAGCAACAGTAACGTTAATTGGCAATTCAATTCAGGGAATAAATTTCAGTGCTTTTTAATTTACTTCTCAGTAGGCTGCAAGTTTTATAATTTCTGAAAAATAATATCAATTGGTAGGAAAAGTGGCTGACAAGTATAGTCACATTTTTCTTCTACGCACAGTAATCATCAATAAATGATGTCAGCAATTGTAAACCAGTTTTTGAACAAGAGCAGATACAAAACCTTCTGTTTAACAGTTGTAGTTGTGTTTAAGAAAATAGTGTTGATGCATGGATTCTTTTGTTTTCTTAACCACATTCATTTAACACTGACCCCTCTAATAATCTATGCAGCTATCCTTTATAAAATAGAAGATATTATTTATCTTCTAAGAGCCAAAAATAGAGAAGATTCTCTTACCTAGCTGAATAGCATTATTGCTACAAGACAAGGGGCCATTTGATAAATATAACAGAAATAGCTCAAAGAAACAAAGAAATTAATAGTTAGAACAAACCACTTGTCAATAGAAGGGTTAAAATCTCTGCCTAGAGCTCAGAATTCATGACCTGTATGACTTTAGGCAAAGAAAAGTAGGAGATTTCCTAGAGATTCCTATTCTCTCCACTCTCTAATGGAGTTGTCATACAGCATTTCTCTGCCCTGTCTGCTGGAGTGACTTACTGTGGCTATTTCTGAACTCAAGCAATTCAGAACGTTTCTGAGGCAGACACAGACTGTGCTCTCACTAAATCTCAGCTTATACAAGGGTGTAATGCACAGCAGCTCCTCATTCATACCTTGGCTTTCAGAGAAATGAAATGTGGACACACAAAGCTAAACATTATACTGTGTAGCCATGTTATTCTGTGGCCAAATTCCTTATTAAATAATCAGGACAACAGCAGCAACCCAACATATTTTCATCTCCCATCCCCAGTGCAAACAGCAACCCATGAGAAGATAGAAGAATGTGCTCTATGCTGTTACAATTGTGGGAATATATTAGTAAAAAATGGTAAAACTTCCGTGCTGGTTTGGATAACACATGCATTCCTTTGTCCCATATAGTACTGATGAGTGCATATATCTATGCTCTTCACCTCCTAAGTTATTTTCCTTTGGTCTTTTGTCCATAGAGTATTGCAAATGATTAAAAGCTTGACACCTCTGGAAACCTCTTTGCAGTCCTGTTCCACAGCTATGAGAAGTCAAGAAATCCAGAGTTTCTTCCTCTCCAGTGAACTCCCCTGGATGGAAGAATGAGAGCATTAGTCTGTGCTTGTCTGTGCATATCTGTGTGTGCTCATACACAAAACAGAAGTCACATCGCACATTACTAACACACCACCATACCTCATAGCAGAATTCACCTCAGCACTGAAGAGTAGTTCAAAAAGCTCAGAGTATTTTGCAAAATGGGGTAGGAGATGAAGCAGAGAAATAAAAACAATCCTAGAAAGCTGATACAGCAGCAGAGATCTAGGCAAACAGGCTTCAGCTTCCTTGAGCTGAATTATTGCCAGCTTCCTTGCTTCAAAGCTGTGAAATATAGCCTATATCTTGTGAAGATAGAGCCATTTTTTCAAACATCTCCCTATGATGGAGAAAAGAGAAGCTAAATTACTCGGGACTGAAGGGAATAAACAAGCTGTTGCTGATGGATCCCAGTAGTGAGATGAAAGCTAATGGAAAGCAACTCATGCATGATTTCCAATAGTCTGCAGTTTCTACACAGGCTAAATTTTCGTCATCTTTTCATCTAAAATGCATACGATGACATGTATGCATTTTACATATATGTATGCTTATATACTTTATATACTATACATACTTATATACTGATGAAATTCCTTCATTTCTTTCCAATACTGTGCATGATCTTAAGTTTGGCACTTTGCAAGAGGCAGAGGTTCACCTCATCTGAATTGCTGCACTCTGAGTTATACTGAACTCTTCAGAGAGGGGAATAAAAGCAGGAAGCAGCAACAGGAACTGAGAAACTCCCAAGGTAAGTGGAGGGCACTCTGCAAGAGGAAGCAGACCCATAGCTGTGCAGTTTCAGTTACGACCTGCTACTGCCAGAAGATTCAATGCTTCTCCTTCACCTGCCTATGTTACGGAATACTAACCAAATAAAAAAGAAACTTTTAGTTTTTCAGCAGCAGCAAGGTAAGCATTCTTACCCTGTGAGCTAACTACTGCTATACCAAACACAAGAGAAAAAGCAGAGCATTTACCAGAAAATGTGAGGGAAGAAGCCAGAACATTTCAGCTCATGTGGCAACTCATGTGAGAGGTGGCTTGAAAGAGTATTCTGGGACAGACACTTAGCAATCCAGAAGAGACTGTATGGGTTTCTTCAATGACAGGTGATGGACAAGTGGAAACAGCCAGACCTGCAAGGATCAGAATAGGCAAGAGGAAAATGTGTTATATTTCATCTGGCTTGACTTTAAAAATTGCTTAAATAATTGTCATGCCCAGATTTACTATTTTATATTCTAAGTGAAACATTGATTTAATGACTGGAAGCCTTTGCTGTCCTTTTTGTGTTAGAAAAGTAGAGTTTGGAGAAGAAAATCAAATCCTTGGCTGCACGTGATTCCATGTCTAGCAAGGAAAATTTTCAGCAGGACTTTTAGAGAGTTCGGCAGGAGGCCTATCAGTAACAGAAGATTCCCACAATTATTTTGCCAGTTAAATTACTGGCCATTGCACTTTGTTAAGTCTCTCCTTCCAGCTAATATCTAGACAAAAAAATATCATTGTCTGCTGAGACTGCTTTTCAGCTGAACATTCCAGTTTAAATTGCCTATTGAGATATGGGCTTTTTGTAGCAGGAAAGAAGTTACTACTAACAGCATGTCTAGAGATCAATTAAATTTCATTAGTATTGGAAAAAGTACAACTTGAATAAGAATAGCCAACCTCGATTCAGATTATGGAGAGACTGACAGATTCACTCTAAAAAAAAATCATAAGTGTATTGCCAAAACCAAATGAAAGAGATTCTGTGGACAACAAGGCAATATTCATTCTTTCTGTATCTCTG
The DNA here is from genome assembly GCA_024733675.1 of Psilopsiagon aymara. Lineage (NCBI taxonomy): Eukaryota > Metazoa > Chordata > Aves > Psittaciformes > Psittacidae > Psilopsiagon > Psilopsiagon aymara. The sequence continues at coordinate 2,262 of JANRGW010037025.1, read as the reverse complement.
CTACTGCCAGTGGCTTTTACACACCAGGGAGATATTTGGCTGGATTACTTCAGATTTTCAGGAAATCCTTTATCCATTATCCCATTAGGAGTTATTGTCTGGAGTTGACAAAGAGGAGTGAAATCCAGTGGCTGCTGGCACAGTACATCAGAGTAATCTAAAGTGTACAAGAGAAGGTAAATCCTATAGTTACAATTTTCATTAAACTAAAAATGAAGCGGGATACTACAGAGATTGAACACATTTCTAAAATTTATCTGAAATATTCCATAAACTGGCAAAGGAAGCAACAACATCCAAATCTCCTGTTAATATTAAAATGACACTCAACTTCGGAGACATAGCATATAGCAAGGAATACTCCATTGACACAGAGACATTCCCTTATTCAGACTTAGCATCTGGATTAACAGATGGCAGATACTGTGCTACTGGTAAATATACATGCAACAGAGGTGTAAAGGGTAGAGAGCACATAAAAGTGCTTGAGTACATTGTTCAAGGCACAGTTAGAGCATGTTTGTAGAAAAAATCCCCAAAGTTTCATTTAATTTTGCAGATGCCTGTAGGTAGGGAAGTAGTTGCCAACTATTCTGTTTTGGTGATGTCGTCAAGTATAGTTCATGAATGCATGTAAAACATTTTTGCAGTCTCTGGAACAAAAGAAGCAATTCACCTTTGGATTCTTTTCCATTACTTACTCTCTACAGATAAGGACTGTGTTCCTCTTTAATACTTTGGTTCAGTTCCTTTTGACCTATGGCTCTTCTCCACCAGTTAAAATTCTGTGTTTGTGTGTATGTTTACACACTAGACCTTCTTCATTAAAGCTGATGTGTATTCTACAGCACCTTGGGTACCTTGTGAGACCTCTAAAACTACAGCAGTGGCTGGATATCCAACTGCAAATCTCAGATCTCATACAGACATGTCAAGCAAAATATTTAAAAGCAACTCTCAAGGCAAAGTATATACATTACCACCAATCAGGTCAATACAAGGCTAGCTAACAATAGTTAACAAGCTAGTGTAAAATTAGATTTGGGAAGTCTGCCAGGACTAGAAATCCCATAATAATAGGAGAATTTAGCTACTCTTATATAGATTTAAATGTCACACTGGAGTATTTTTAGACACTGTACAGGAGTGTTGCATGGATAAGCTAGTCAAGTAACTCAAAGGGGAGAGTCTGGTTTCAATTCTTTTTCCAGTGGCATTTTTGGCTTGCATTACAATATCACTAATAAGAACTAACTCTGTAACAGTAACTAAAATGTGTTTATATTCAACATCCTTGCAGAAACTGTAAAGGTTGAGGAATCCTCTGCATTAGTGTTTGACTTCAAAACGTCAGCTTAGAAGAAGTCAAAAAAAGCTGTCTTAAAGGAATTATTAGGTACAGAACAGGTAAGAAAAGAGGAAGTAATGAACATGCCACTTGGGTATAAACCCAATGTGTGTCAGCATTTAAAACACTGTGCACAGTTCTGGCATCCCATCTTAAAAATGGTACAGCTGAGCTAGAAAAGTGAAGGCTGATAAATATGATCTACAGTCTGAAACAATTTGCGTGTCAAGAGTAATTAAAAGGTTAGGACTTTTCATCCTGGAAAACCAATTGCAGAGGACCAAAACAGTAAACCATAAAGTCAGTAGCAGAGATGATGAATAAGAAACTCTTTTTTTTTTTTTTTTTTTATTTTTATGAAAGCCAACTGTATCCTGGGCTGCATCAAAAGGAGCATGACCAGCAGGTCAAGGGAGGTGATCCTGCCCCTCTACTCTGCTCTCGTGAGACCTCATTTGGAGTATTGTGTGCAGTTCTGGTGTCCTCAGCATAAAAAGGACATGCAACTGTTAGAACAAGTCCAAAGGAGAGCCACGAGGATGATCAGGGGACTGGAGCACCTCCCGTATGAAGACAGGATGAGAAAGTTGTGGCTGTTCATTCTGGAGAAGGCTGCATGGAGACCTCATAGCAGCCTTCCAGTATCTGAAGGGAGCCTATAGGGATGCTGGGGAGGGATTTTTCATTAGGGTCTGTAGTGAGAGGTCAAGGAGTAATGAGTTCAAACTTAAACAGGGGAAGTTTAGATTGGATATGAGGAAGAAATTCTTTACTGTAAGAGAGGTGAGGCATTGGAATGGGAAGCTCAGGGAAGTTGTGAATGCTCCATCCCTGGTGGTGTTCAAGCCCAGGTTGGACATAGCCTTGGGTGATATGGTTTAGTGTGAGGTGTCCCTGCCCATGGCAGGGGGGTT